>JAJIBD010007472.1:0-35842 GCA_021461705.1 Cryptotis parvus | reverse complement strand
CTTTTTCATTTTATTATTTAAAAAGTTATTATTTAAAATAATATTAGCAGCATAATATTAAACAATAATTTTCTCTGGCCCACCATGGCATTTTTTAATGCATCTAACTGGAAAAAGCTCCATATTCTGAAATTTTTATTATTTATTCCTTTACAAAGAAGATTTTCATTATTTGTTCCCTTACATACTAAACTGTAGAAGACTGTGCAGACTGAAATACCTGTCATATGAAACTGAAAGGTTTCTCTCACTGACAATCCTTAGGCATCATTAAAAGATTATTCCTAAAACCCCTGCAGGTACTATTTCAAAAGATTCCTCTATAGGGTTCGAATCATAGTGCCTGCCTTGCATGTAGCTAACCTGGGTCTGATCTCAGTACCCCATATGGTCCCTAAGCACAGGATTATTTCCTGGGAACAAACAAAATTAATTAATAACTTACTTATTGTTGGTTTTTTTTTTTTGCTTTTTTTTGGGTCACACCCAGCAATGCTCAGGGTTTCTCCTGACTCTGCACTCTGGAATCACTACTGAAGGTGCTCAAGGGACCATATGGGATGCCGGGAATCGAATCCGGGCTGGCATGGGCTGTCCGCATGCAAGCATGCAAGGCTAACGCCCTATCCACTGGACCATCGCTTCGGCCCCTTATTTGTTTATTGTTATAGGCACCAACCCAGTCGTACAGTGGAATCTTCACTGTAGGTGTTGAATGCAAGACCTTGCCAAAGCTAACATGTGCTCTATCATTTGAGCTGATCACTTAGTGCTGGACAAATCTTAACTAAAAACAAATAAACACACACACACAAAAAAAAACCCAGAATAATTCAGGTAGTTTTTTCTTTTGGTTTTTGGGTCACATCCAAGGAACGTTTACAGCTGATACCACTCCTCATGGTACTAGTGGTCCATATGAAGTCCCAATGCCAGTCACATGCAAATCAAGTGTTTTACTTCCTATAATATCTTGAAGTGTCTCTACATAAATTTCTTATGTAGAGTTACATAACTGATTACTGTAATGCATTTCTTGTGAAAATCTATTCAGATTTATTTATCAATAACTGTCTTTACCTGACAAGAGAAAAAAACTTGCATTTTAGGCATGTATTTCAACATCAATACCACCACCATTGCCAGCGTTCCCTTTGCTGGCATTCCCATGGTACTCCCCACCCAAAATCCCGCCTATTCCCTTTTGTCAACTTGACAGACACATCACAATGTTCCAGCTGTTACAGCTTAGATCTCATGTTTTCAGTTTTGTTGGGTCTGTGTCTTGGATATATGGCTATAGCACTCATCCATATCACTGAACCATACATATTTGACTATAGCACTCATCCATATTACTGAGTCATACATATATGCTATAGCACTCATCCATATTTCTGGTATAACTGAAGCCTTGATCCATATTCACCCATTATTTCCTGTTCAACAAGGGACAAATTTTAAGTAAAGGGAGTGTTGAAAAGAATTATTTCTTTCCTCCTGAAGAAGCTAAACATTTTCTGAAAATACTTTGACAAAATTTTCCATATAGAAACCAATGTCTGAACATACTTTCACAAAATTTTCCATATAGAAATCAATGATGCACAAAACAAAGACCAAATAAAAAGATTAGGGCCGGAGCGATAGCCCAGCGGGTAGGGCGTTTGCCTTCGCACGCTGCCTGCCTATGCCGGCCTGGGTTCGATTCCCGGCATCCCATATGGTCCCCCTAGCACCGCCAGGAGTAATTCCTGAGTGCAGAGCCAGGAGTAACCCCTGAGCATCGCCGGGTGTGACCCAAAAAAAGCAAATTAAATAAATAAATAAATAAATAACAAAGATTAAATGATTAAGGAGCCAATTGACTTTCTCATCAAGGCAAGTAATTGCTATACCTTGCCTGCAATACATTTAAGCCCCACCACTGATTTATCAAGATAATCTATCAAAAAGGCATAGAAAGAACATCTTTTGTGTCTTCTGTCTTTCTCACATCAAACTCCATAGTAATTTGTCCAGATGAAAAGGTATTAAAATTTGACTATCACCTGAGTGCTGTAAAAGAGATTGTTTTTGGTTCTAGAATTAAAGGACCACTCTTAATTAAACAAAGTTGGTCACTGAAAGAACACACAAAAAATATTGTAATCTAATAAATAATTAGATATGAACTTTCTTTTTCTTCTTAATATTTAAATATAAGGAATGTAAATTCTTTATATTTAAATACAGGTTCATATACATGAAAAATTAATCCAAGGAAGAAGACATGTAATAGGTGTTAAGGAATAAAAAGGAAGCAATCTCAAATGGTGAGCTCTATAGTTCATCAGTAAATGATATATCAATTTAGACTAGAAAGCCAGACACTATCTACTAGAATAATATAAAGTATGTCTAAGAATCCCTATTATCTTGTAAATTTATGCTAATTGCATTTTCCATTAATAGAAACAGTTCAATGACAAAGCAAAATGTGCCCATCACTTTAAGCCATTTGCACTACTTGATTCTATAATTAGCAATATTTATGTGATCACAATATTATACATGCTGATTCTCAGCTTCAATTTTAGGATCAAATTATAAATAAAGCTCAGATGACTAGATTGCATATATTATAAATGTAGATCATCTAAAATAATATGATGTATCAAATTAGCAAGATATCAAAAGGAAGAGAGGTAGAAAAGAAGTGGACAGACACATTTTCTCTTCATATTGAGCTGGGGAAGTGGTACTTAAGAATAAGCAAAACGGGGCTGGAAAGAAAGTGCAGTGAATATCATGTTTTCCTTGCACACAGTTGAGCTGAGTTCAGTCCCTGGCATTCCACATGGCCCCTCAAGTCCACAGCCAGATGTGCCCCCATCCCCAAAATAGAATAAGTAAAATGGCCAAGCAAGTGAGAGAAAAAATGATTGATGTGACTTAGGAACTGAGTTCTTGATTCCTTAATTATTTTTTTATTATACCACTATAAGATACACAGTTACAAAGATGTTCATGTTTGGGTTTCAGTCACACAGTGTTTCAACACTCATCCCTCCACCAGTGCCCATTTCCTACCACCAATGTCCCCATTCCCTCCCCCTCCCTAGCAGGCCTCTGTGGCAGGCACTTTGTCTCTTTCTCTCTCTCTCTATTTCACTCTCATCCTTCTCTGATCCATATTTTGCCTGTCCTGGGATACTGGTAACATACTATTTTTTTACATCCCTCAGATAAATGCAGTCATTCATTCTATAGCTCACCTTTTCCCTCTGGCTAATTTCACTCAGCATGATCCTTTCCATGATGGTTCCTTAATTTAAATGCAAAGAGTTACATGTCTCATAGCTATCATATTAGTCAATAAATTTCTAGATAGATTAATCATAATAGAAAGATCTTTGATATAGAATTTCCCTGCCAAATGCCTCCTCTTTTGTTTTTTCATCCAGATATCCCTGTATTTTAAATAGTTTGCTTATTACATTTCAGTAGTACATCCTTTGCTGTCTTTAACCAAGGACCTATCCCTATTATAGAGGAAGTCAGAGGAAAGAGGGGCCAGATCACCAAGATCAAAGGAGATGGGCATTTTACAAAAAAAAAAAAAAAAATAGAAAAGGCGCTGGAGCAATAGTCCAGCGGGTAGAGCGTTTGCCTTGCATTCAGCCAACCCGGGTTTGTTCCCCCGCATCCCATATGGTCCCCTGAGCACCGCAAGGAGTAATTCCTGAGTGCAGAACCAGGAGTAACCCCTGAGCATTTCCAGGTGTGACCCAAAAAATCAAAATAAATAAAAATGAATATCACTTGAATAGGATATACATGATCTGATTTACACAATCATTTTTTATGTTTGGGTTTCAGTCACACAACTGTTTTACATAATCTCATTTACTTAGGACATAACCAATCAGATAAGCAGAAGCAGACAGGATTAGGGTTTGGATATGTAATATATATATAAATATAAGTCACTATATAGGAGACCATATAGGTAAGGCACCAACAGATTGGCAAGATGGTGTGGAGAGCTGTAAGAAGAGGAACTGTGATTGGGGTTTCTGGGCCAGATGCAGAGAGTCCTGTTTCTGTGGCTGTTGCAGCCTGCAGATATAAACCTGCAAGATCTATAAAATAACGAGCTGTTAATTAAAGAACTGTAACTGTGAAGACATCCAGTCACTGTTAATCGTATGTGCCACCCACAGGAATCCAGAAGCCAGGCGAAATTCACTATAACATCATTGCTCATTAGAGCCTGAAGCACTGTCTCCTCACCTAACCTAATAAAAATCAAAGGAGCTCCATGTTTTAGAGGAGTTCATTACTTTTTAAAATAGTGAAGTGGTTCACAGACTCTGCTACTGTCACAGAACTCCCCAATATTTGGAAAATCTTGCCAATATGTTCCCTGGGTCCCTGATGGAATGATGAAGGATTCTGAACTGCAGTAGACATTCATGTGCTCTTTCCAGTTGCAAAATCCTGTATTTCCTGAAAGATCTCACGAGCTTTTCAACTAGTGCTTAGCCCAAATCAGTGAGGTTGGCCAAGTCACTGGGAACTATCCTGTTGGAGGCACTGAGGACATTAGCAGTTCCTAGATACTTTCAAAAGCAAACTGTAACAGTGGCTCCAGTTACCCCTTGTCTTATCCCCAAGCCCTTAACAATGAACCATTTCCTCTCTTCAGTTCTCTTCTGAAAACTGTTACTCTTCTGCATTGTTTTGTAGAAGAATTCACTGAGGGGAGGAAAATGCATTCTATGAAGCAACCCTTTGGCACTGTTCCATTTTCTTTCTGCTCTATCCAGGCAGCTAGGGGTCAGTTTGGATAACTAATAACCTAAATGCAGAGCAAATAAGAATAAAATAAAACAAGAGTGTAATACATAGGCAGTATCCCAGTCTCATACGCTAGTTAGCTACTAAGAGGGCAAAAATTCAAGGGCAAGGTTTTAGGCTGATTACACCTGAAAGACCAATATCATTAGCTATCTCTAGATAATGAGGATACGAAGGTAGCTGTCTTTTGGTCCATGGTTTAAGTATTGATGAGGGATATCTGGAGAACTGCTCTACTTTAAGCACAGTCTATTGGCTGAGCAGCTTCTTGAGGAGATTTCCTTTAACAGAGAGGAACACTCAGACCTAGTGAGAAGCAATGTGATCTTATGGAAAGAGCAAGCAGGTGTTCATCTACAAGGAACCTATTCAGAATAATTATAACTCTTTATCAAAAGAGTCATTTTCTGAGATTTGTATTTTTAAACAACTAAAAATGTATTATTTTTTTTTTAGTTTTCTATGTCACCTATGAAGTTCCAACAGTGCTCAGATTTACTCCTGGATGATCACTAAGGGATCAATTTTGGCCACATATTCAGACAAGAGATGTAACCTGAGTCAGTCACATAGAAGGTTAATGCCTAAACATTTGTACTGTCTCTTTGGCATTCTTAACTATATTAACATTCTAAACTCTCCTTTATTTTCTATTTTCATTTCCACAAATTCTATACAAACCCATTTTATTTCAGAAGATTGATTTTTTTTAAAAGAATTTCTATCCACACAGACAGAGTATAGGGGTTCAGTGAATTGGTGCAGAGGAACACTGGCATTTTAGTGCTGGCACAGTGTGGGTAACCCAGTATTCTTGAAACATACACTCCTAATAGAAAAATTCATTATACCATGAAAAGAGAATTTCTAGCTGGTCCCCATCATCAAAGTTTCCCATCTGTTCTGACCAGATCAATGAGTATTTTTGGTTACCCACAGAGCTGACAATGAAACCAAGTGATGAACCTGTAAATGTGGTTCATTCCTGGAGCAAATAAGGAGATTATGTCACATTCTGACACCTCGTTATTTAGAAATACAGAGTGCAAAAGAGGAAAAGGACAGTATAATGAAATCCCCAAATACGAAAATCTATTATGGAAGAAAAAAGTTGCTTGGAATAATAATATGACACTGTTTCTGAGATTATATAAATATGTTTGTCTAATCACTGGAGGTTGTTTGTTACATTTTATTATTCCACATTTATCACAGTTATTGAAGGAAAAAGCTTCCATTTCTTCTGCCAAGGTAAAGTGAGATATTCACTCTATGGTTGTTTTACTATTTCATAGAAGAAAAACTATGAATGGAACAGATAACAGGCAAATCACTGCATTATGGTTACTATACAATAAAAGTTACATAGCTTTAATATCAATGAAGCCATTTTTCTCCTAAATTAAAGACTAGGTTCCATACTGAAAAAACAGCTGTTGGCCATTTTGGAACTAACTTTGCTTTATGATGGCTACACCTAATCCATTCTGTTTGTTGTTAACATGAGTAGAGCCATATCAAAAATGCATATTTTTTGGAAATGTTAAGGGAGTCTGCAAAAATCAGAGGGGAGTTCTTTTTCATTTAGTATTTCCTTACAGAACATAAATCATTTCCCTCTGACAACCAAGACAATGAAGTTGAAAACAAAGGAAGAAGCGGCGCATTTATGGGGTGGCGAAAATCAAGTTGAGATATTTTGCTTAGTAGGTAGCTGCTAACAGAGACAATATTTCTGTAGGACTGTTATCATAAATTTGTCTGTATATGAGACAATATCCAAATTCAGTTTTAAAATAATGAGAATCTAATCAAATTCCAATTTCAGGCCAATGAACAAGGCTATGTGAATCTTTTTATATTATTGCTATAATTTTTTATAGTTTTGTTTTTCTACAGCTCAAATATCAAAAGAATATAAAATAATGCACAATTAAAAGTCTAGCTTCAACTCCAGTGATCATATGCCTTTTTCAATCTCTTCTAATCTTATATAAATTCTTAAAAATGTTTCCAGTGTTTCTCACTCAAACACACATAAAGATACAGTTTACTTCCCCATTTCCTACATAATCTCTGTAGCATTCTGCATTTTGTACTCAAAATTATTTTGCTAACATCTTTCCCATTGAAACATAAACAGCTTCTTCAACATCTTTCTTGCTGCACAGTGCTCTATTGCACATGAATGCCCATCAATTATTTCACCAGCCTTTACCAGTGAATATTTCCGGCATTTTTGACATAAACCTAGATAGACAATGAAATGACACATAAGCTGGTAAATACCTCATCTTATAGACATTCAAAAGAATGTTGACTAAGTTTCTAGTCATTAAAATAGGAAATGTAAATTTTTAAAATCAGGCAGACTTCAATTTCTGCAAATCCACCATCAACAGCAGAATACAGTGGAAACCATTCTTGTCACCTAAGATAATTATAACCAACCACCATGCTCAAGTGTAGTGGAAACATCAGAACACCACACGTCTATATAACTTGACTTCTTGCAAATGATCCTTGAAAACTAAATTCAATTAATGGCTCCAGCATTTAAACTTATTAAATGTTGTGGTGGTAAGATTAGTGCATTTTTAAACATGAACTTACAAAAAATACTTAGTAAGTTTGTTACAAATTATATCTAACCAAAAATGTAAGTGCTATCTAAAATGATAACAAAGCTACCGATATAAAATGAAAAAATGAAGGAGAGGAGTCTTTAGTTCCACCATATACATCTTCAAAGGAATAAATCAGAAGCATCTAAAGTTATAATTGTAGAATTGCAAAGCATGGGACTTGGGGGCTCATGGTGAAAGTGGTAGAGCCCTGGGCCTCAGGCAGAAAGTGAAACTACAGTCTCCAGAAGTTCCAGCAGAAGCAGAAGTAAATGGGACACTTTGAACTCTTACACCGGTTGATCCACCTCAGGTACCCTCCCTGGGTGTGTGGCTGACTGGGTGGGCGGCTGATCAGGTAGCTGCATATTAATACAAAAAGCAGGAAACTCAACACCAAGGGGGAGGTAATATCCTTGAAGAGGGAAAAGGAGAACACTTTCTGCAGAGCATCTGTAGAGTCCTACCTACAGTGAGGAAGAAACAGTTCCCCAGAGGAATCCACCCCCAACCACCACAGCACCATGGGGCAACAACACAGATCCCCAGCTTGAAGAGCAGATGAAGAGACCAACCCTGAAGATTCGAAAAATAACACAGACATACATAATCTCTCTGTCAAAGAATTCAGAGAAGAAATGGTGAGGATGTTTAACGAGCTCAATGAAAAAATGAAACATGTCCAATAAAATACAGGAGAACATAAATGAAGCCGTGGAAAGGGCAGTCAATGAATTGTGGGAGGAAATGAGAGGCAGAAATAAGAACAACATAAATATAAATCTCTTGTATCACATGTCTTCCCATTGTACATCGACTTGCTCCAGCGGGCACCAGTAACATCTAATTGTTACTGTCTTTTGGCATAAATATCATCTCTAATAAACTCAGCAGATAAAATAAAAAACACAATAAGGGCTCTTAACAGCAGGATAACAGAAGCAGAAGAGAGAATCAGTGAGACTGAGGATGAACTGCAGAAAGCACCCAGGCAAATGCACAAGATGGAAAAGACCAGGAAATGGATCAGCGGCATAACAGAGAACATTGGGATAAATCCAAGAGGAACAATATAAGAATCATCAGAGTCCCATAGGGACAGGAAAGCAACTCCAAGGAAATAGGAACAGTTAAAAATATCCGTGCTGAAAAGTTCCCAGAGTTAAAGGATAAAGGCATCCAGTTCCAAGAAGCCTGAAGGGTACCAGCAAGAGACCCCAAAGGAAAGACTCCAAGATGTATCCTAGTCAATATAATGGATGTCATAGAGACACAATCCTTCAAGTTGCAAGATCAAATAAGGAAATCATATATATATATATATGATTTCCTTATATATATATATATATATATATGCATCCATTCAACTTTCAGCAGACCTATCACAAGAGACACTCCAAGCTCTAAGGCAGTGGTGGGATATAGTGAACAAAACTCAATGAAATGAATGCCTCAGCAAGAACTCTTTACCCAGCTAAACTCTCACTCATTTTAGAAGACAAATACACAACTTCTTGGATAGACAACAGCTCAGGAACTTTGTAAACTCAAAACCAACCTTAAAAGAAGGGCTGAAAGAGCTACTCTAAGATGAGACAAAATCTGAAAGAACGACAAACCTGTACAGAAAGATGGCACAAAACCCCATAACAATAATCTCTCTCGATGTCAATGGTCTAAATGCACCAGTTAAAAGCCACAGTGTGGCAAAAAAGATCAAAATATTTAATCCAATATTCTGCTGCCTTCAAGAAACATCTGAACAACTGGAGCAAAGATAGGCTCAAAATAAAAGGCTGGAAAACAATCCATCACTCAAACAACCCCTCCAAAAAGGCCAGGGTGGCCATACTGGTATCCACAACACAGACTTCAGACTGAAGAAGGTGAGAACGGACAGTGAAGGTCCGTTCTTCTTAATAATCAAGGGATACATATATCAGGAGAAAATTACACTGCTAAACTTATGTGCACCCAATGAGGGGCCAGAAAAATACCTAAAGCAGCTACTAATAGGCGACAAAGGAGACATTGACAGTAGCACAACTGTAGTTGTAGACTTCAACACTGCTCTATCAACTCTTGATAGATCAACAAGACTGAAACTTACCAAGAAAATATTGGCCGTAAAAGAAGAGATGGAAGAAAGAGGACTAGTAGATATATACAGGGCATTTCATACTCAAAAAGCCAAATACACATTTTCTCCACCATACATGGAACATACTCCAAGATAGAAGACAGGCTGAGCCATAAAATGTACCTTTATAAAACCAAGAAGATAGAAATTGTGTCAACCATTTTTCAGATCATGATGCACTGGAAAAAAATTAGGGAAACAGAGCAATAGTCCAGCAGGTAGGGCATTTGCCTTGCACAGAGTCGACCTGGGTTCGATCTCTGGAATCCCATGTGGTCCCCCTAGCACCACCAGGAGTAATTCCTGAGTGCAGAGCCAGGAGTGATCCCTGCGCATTGCCAGGTGTGACCCAAAAGGAAAAACAAAGTTAATCGCACACAAAAACAGAGAATATTACCAAGTACCTGGAAACTAAACAGCTCAGTGCTAAACAATCAGCACGTCATAAAAGAAATCAAAGAGGAAATTTAAAAAATCCGGGAAACAAATGAGATTGAAGATATGAATTACCAGAACTTGTGGGATACAGCAAAAGCAGTGGTAAGAGGCAAGTTCATAGTTCTTTAAGCATTCATCAGAAAAGAGGAAAAGACCATCATAAATCATAAACAGTCTGACTTCACAACTTAAGATCTTAGAAAGTTATCAGCAAAAAGAAGCCCAACCCAGGAACAAAGAAAGAAATATTAAAACATAGAACAGAAATCAATGAGATGGAATAAAAAAATCCAGAAGATCAATAAAACCAAGAGCTGGTTCTTTGAAAAAAGGTTAACAAGATCAACAAACCACTTGCAGGACTCACAAGAAAAGTGAAAGAGAGAACCCACATAAATAGAATCAGAAATGAAAAAGAGTACATCACAACAGAAACCAAAAGAAATTCAAAAGATTATCAGAGATTACTATGAGAATCTGTATGTCACAAAATGAGAGAACCTAGAAGAAATGGACAAATTCCTGACTTCCTATAGCCTTCCAAGGCTGCAACAAGAAGATTTGGAATATCTCAACAAACTTATCACCATCAAAGAGATG
Organism: Cryptotis parvus; assembly: GCA_021461705.1. NCBI lineage: Eukaryota > Metazoa > Chordata > Mammalia > Eulipotyphla > Soricidae > Cryptotis > Cryptotis parvus. The sequence continues at coordinate 25,198 of JAJIBD010007472.1, read as the reverse complement.
GAATCAGTAATCAAAAGTCTATCCAAACACAAAAGCCCAGGTCCAGATATATTCACCAGTGAATTCTACCATACCTTGGAAGAGGACATACTTCCAATCCTTTTCAAGCTCTTCCAGGAAATTGAAGAAAGAGAAACACTTCCAAATAGCTTCTACAAGGCACATATCTCTCTGATACCCAAAGCAGATAGAGATGTCACAAAAAAGGAAAAACTACAGAACAATCTGCCTGATGAGCGCAAAGCTAAGATCTTCAATTAAATTCTATCAAATAGAATCCAAAGAGTCATCAAAAAGGTTATACATCATGACCAAGTAGGATTCATCCCAGGAATGCAAGGGTGGCTCAACATTCACAAGTCAATCAACATAATACATCATATAAATAAGAAGAAAAATAAAAACTATATGATCATATCAATAGATGCAGAAAAGGCATTTGACAATATCCAACACCCTTTCATGAAAAAATACTCTCCATAAAATGGGAATTGAAGGAACCTTCCTCGATATAATCAAAGCCATCTACTACAAGCCAACAACGAGCAGCATTCTCAAAGGCGAAAAAAATCAAATCCTTCCACCTAAGATCAGGGACAAGACAAAGATACCCACTCTCACTACTTCCATTCAATATAGTACTAGAAGCACTTTCCATAGCAATCAGAGAAGAAAAAAGGCATTAAAAGTATCCAGATAGGAAAGGAAGAAGCAAAGCTGTCACTATTTGCAGATGACATATTATACCTAGAAAACCCTAAACTCTCTACTAAGAAGCTTCGAGAAATAATCGATTCCTAAGTATAGTAGCAGGGTTCAAAATCAATACCCAAAAGTCAATGACTTTCCTACATGCAAATAACGAAAGAGATGAAAGGGATATTATAGGTGTGATCCATTCACAGTAGTACCACAGAAAATAAAATACCTAGGAATCAGTTTGACAAAGAATGTAAAGGAAACCTACAAAGAAAGCTGCAAAACATTACTTCAAGATAAAAGAGGTCCTGAGGAAATGGAGACAAATTCCCACTCATGGATTGGGACAATTAATATTATCAAAATGGTAATGCTCCCTATAGCTTTATACATATTCATTGCAGTTGCTATAAAGATACTCATGACAGTCTACAAAGAAATTGACCAAACACTCCTGAAATTTGTATGGAATAGTAAACTGCCACAAATAGCTAAAGCAATCCTGGGGAAAAAAAGATGGGAGGTATCACTTTCCCCAACCTTAAACTCTACTATAAAGCAGTCATAATTAAAACAGCATGGTATTTGTATAGAGACACACCTGTAGGCCTAAGGAATACAACTGAATATCCTGAAACACACTCTCAAATATAAAATCACTTAATGTTCAATAAACAAGCAAAAAATATTAAGTGGAGCAAAGAAAGCCTCTTCAACAAATGGTGTTGGGAAAACTGGGATGCTACGTGCAAAAAAATGAACTTAGACCTTCTTCTAATGCTATGCACAAAAGTCAGATTACAATGGATTTTAAAACTCAACATCAGACATTAATCTACACGGAAAATCAAAGAAATCATAGGTAATACGGCTCTACTACATTGAAACTAAAGGTTTCTTCAAAGAAGAAACACCACTGACAAAGCAAATGGAAGCAAAGATAAACATATGGGATTATATAAAACTCAAGTTCTCATAATTACCAAGTCTAACTCGGGTTGAAGGTTGCTGTGAGGCCAAACTTTACACTACTCAGTGACCATGTGTGCAAGTATGATAGGTCTTAAAATATTCTTAGATAAAATATGGGGAAGTGTTAACTGAATCTTTTTCGAAAATTATACTAGACTAATAGAAAGTCCAATATTTTGGAAGTTATTTAGTCCAGGAACTGTTATCAAACGAATTATATGTGATGTAAAATTTACATGAATTTTAGAGCCTAATAGCTTAAAAGAAACAATGGTCATCATATTTTGTGAAATGAGATAGAAGAAAGTCCAAAAAAATACAGTAGAAGAAACAGAAACTCTCCTAAATAGCTTCTATGAGGCACATATCACCCTGATACCCAGAGCTGGCAGAGACAACAAATAATAAAGAAAACTACAGACCAATATCCTTGATGAACACTGATGCTAAGATCTTCCACAAAATACTTGAATCACTTGAACCCCGTTATTCATCGATTTGCTCAAGCGGGTGCCAGTAACATTTCGATTGGACCCTATCACGTGCCAATGTAGCCCAATGGCATCTGGTTGATTCAGGAATATGAAGAGCCTCAAACCGTTCCTTCAGGATCTTGACAAGGAAGTCTGACCATCTTGTAGGTGGGCGGCCATGTGATCTTTGACATCCCGTGGGATCCAGTCGGTAATGGCTCTAGTCCAGCGGTTGTCTCCAAATCGCATTACATGTCCAGCCCATCTGATTTTCGATCCCTTGGCAAACGAGACAGCGTCCCTGATTCTGGAATAGCAACGGAGGTCACAATTCTGGATTCCTTCTCTCACTTGAGTGAAGCGTGATATTCTAAGCATAGCTCTTTCGATTCCTCTCTGGGAGACCGAATAGCATTCTCATCCTGCTTTCGTAGGGCCCAGGTCTCTGAGGCGTATGTTAATGCAGGGAGAATGGTGGAGTCAAAGAGATGTGCCCAGAGCCAGAGGTTCTTTGTCTTTTTAGCAATTTCTTCTATGCCTTTGAAGGCATCCCATGCTGCTCTCTTCCTCCTGCGCAGCTCAGGTTTTAGGTCATTCATCATGTTGATTTCTCGACCTAGGTACACATAACTGCTGCATTCAGAGATGTTTGTTCCATTGAGAGTGAATGGGGCCTCTGGAACTAGTTCATTCTTCATAAACATTGTTTTCTTTAGATTCATCTGTAGGCCTATCTTTCCACATTCTCGGTCGAAGTCAGCCTGCATTTGTGCCACTTGGCTAATGTTTGGTGTTATTAGAATGATGTCATCAGCGAAGCGGAGGTGGTGTTGTTGCCGACCATCTATCTTCACTCCCATTCCTTCCCATTCTAATTGTTGCATGGTGTTCTCGAGGGTGGCGCTGAAGAGTTTTGGTGAAATGGTATCACCCTGTCGAACCCTCTTTTCACATTAATGATCACTTCTTTGTAGAATGGTGAGATCCTGGTGGTGAATCCGTAATAGAGCTCACGAAGGATCTTGATGTATTGGGCTTGAACACCCTGTTTGGCTAGGGCTTCAATGACTGCTTCAGTCTCCACAGAATCAAAGGTTTTCTGTAAATCAATGAACGTGAGACAGAGCAGCATCTTGTACTCCCTACAAACCTCAATGAGCTTGGTTCCTATGTGGATATGGTCGATTGTGCTGAATCCTTTCCGGAAGCCTGCTTGCTCACATGGTTTTCCTTCATCTAGTGTTCTGCTAGCAAACAGAATCCAAAGACTCATTAAAAATATTATACATCATGGCAAAGTAGGATTCATCCCGGAAATACAAGGATAGTTCAAAATCTGCAAATCAATCAACATAATACATCATATCAATAAGAGAAAAAATGAAAATCATGTTATCATTTCAATAGATACAGAGAAAGCATTTGACAAGATCCAACACCAGTTCATGAAAAAAACTCTCCACAAAATGGGAATTGAAGGAACCTTCCTCAATATAGTCAAATCCATCTACCAAAAGTCCACAGTGAGCATCATCCTCACTGGGGAAAAACTAAAAGCCGTCCTTGTAAGCTCAGGGACAAGCCAAGGTTGCCCACTCTCCCCCCTTCTATTCAATATAGTGCTGGAAGTACTTGCCATAGCAATCAGAGAAGAAAAGGAAATTGAGGGCATCCAGATAGGTGAGGAAGAAGTGAGGCTATCACTATTTGCAGATGACATGATATATTATCTAGAGAACCCTACACTCTACCAAAAAGCTCCTAGAAATAATATCTACCTATCGTAGAGTGGTAGGGTACAAAATAAATTCCCAAAAGTCAGTGGCTTTTCTATATACAAATAACGAAAGAGAAGAAAGAGATATTAAGAAAATGATCCCAGCAGTCGGAGCGATAGTCCAGTGGATAGGGCATTTGCCTTGCATGCAGCCAGCCCCTGCTGGCCCAGGTTCGATCCCTGGCATCCCATATGGTCCTCCGAGCAATGCCAGGAGTAATTCCTGAGTGCAGAGCCAGGAGAAACCCCTGAGCATTACGGGTGTGCCCACCCAAAAAAAAGAAAAAAAAGAAAATGATCCCATTCACAATTGTGCCACAGAAAATCAAATACCTAGGAATCAGCTTTATGAAGAGTGTAAAGGACCTATACAAAGAAAACTACAAAACACTGCTTCAAGAAATAAAAGAGGACAGAGGAAATGGAAACATATTCCCTGCTCATGGATTGGGAGAATCAACATTGTCAAAATGGTACTACTCCCTAGAGCTTTATACAGATTTAATGCCATCCTTATAAGGATCACTTGTCTTCCTGTTCATCGATTTGCTTGAGCGGGCACCAGTGATATCTCCATATGTTCTGTCACATCCTAGTGTAGCCCAAGGGCATCTGCTTGCTCCAGGAACATGAAAAGCCTCAAGCCATTCCTTCAAGTCATGGGAATGAGGTCTATAATTGTTACTGGTTTTTGGCATGTCAAATATGACATGGGTAGCTTGCCAGGCTCTGCCGTGCAGGTGGGATACTCTTGTATTAACCTCTCATCTTGTGCATTTATTGATGAACCGCAATGGGGAGAGATTGGCTTTTCTGTTGGGTGGAGTTCTGACAAGCTGTGGAGTCCGGATGTTGAAAATGGTGGCCCTCATTGTGTGGGAGTTCCTCTGGCTTCTTGCAAGGCTCTGCTCAGAATGCACAGTATTAGTAACAGGCTCCAGAGGTCAACTTCTGGGCCTCCTGCTGGTCCCGCCAAGAGCACATCCTACAAGGATACCCATCTCATTATTCAAAGAAATTGACCAAACACTCCTGAAATGTGTATGGAACAATAAACTTCCAAGAATAGCTAATGCAATCCTTGGGAAAAAGAGGATTGGAGGCATCACCCTTCCCAACTTCAGACTGTAATACAAAGTGGTAGTAGTTAAAACAGCATGGTACTGGAATAAAAACAGATCTCTGGACCAAAGGAATAGAATACAATATATCCTGACAGCCATCCTAAAATACATGACCATTTAATCTTTGATAAATGAGCAAAAAGTATCAACTGGAGCAAGGAAAGCCTCTTCAACAAGTGGTGCTGGAAAACTGGACAGCTCTATACAAAAATTTGAATTTGAACCTCTAACACCATGCACAAAAATCAGATCAAAATGGATTAAAGTTCTCAATATCAGACCTGAAAAGATAAAATACATTGAAGAAAATATAGGAAAAACCCTCCATGACATTGAAGGTAAAGGCATCTTCAAAGATGAAACACCAGTAACAAAGCAAGTGAAATAAAAGTTAAACATATGGGACTACATGAAACTAAAAAGCTTCTGCACCTCAAAAGAAACAGTGACCAAAATTCAAAGATAGTCCACAGAGTTGAAAGAATATTCACCCAATGCCCATCTGATAAGGGGTTAATATCCAGGATATATCAGGCACTGGTAGAAATTTACAAGAAGAAAACAGCCAACCCCATCAAAAAATGGAAATAAGAAATGAACAGAAAGTTTGATAAGGGAGAAATTTGAATGGCCAAAAGGCATATGAAAAAATGCTCATCATCACTAATCTTCAGAGAGATGCAAATCAAAACAGCAATGAGATATCACCTCACACCACAGAGGCTGGCACATGTCCAAAAGGGCAAGAACAACAAATGCTGGCCTGGATGCAGGGAGAAAGGGACTCTCATCCACTGTTGGTGGGAATGTCAACTGGTACAGCCTTTTTGGAAAACATTATGTACATTCCTTTTGCCACTCTAAGTGTTGCAGGTGTGGCTGTGGTCTCTGGCTGTGTCGGCAGGTGGCAGACAGGAGGAAGGCTTGTCTACACCCAGGGCTCTGCCCCGTGGACTCTGGATGGTTGATGGTCTGAAATAGAAAAAAAGAGTGGGTCCCCTGGGATGAACCCAGAGTCATGGTAGAGCCTGGCAAGCTACCCGTGGTGTATTCAAGATGCCAAAAACAGTAAAAATAATGGACCTCATTTCCAACGAATGGGATGTTACTGGTGCCTGCTTGATCAAATCCATGAACAACGGGAAGACAAGTGATACAAGTGATGTACATTCCTCCAAAGAGTAGAAATTAAGCTCCTGTTTGACCTAGCCGGTACCACTCCTGGGAATATACTCTGGGAAGCCCAAAACACACAGCAGCAACACCATCTGCACTTCTATCTTCATAGCAGCACTATTCACAATAGCCAGAATTTGGAAACAACCAGAGTGCCCAAGAACTGATGACTGGATAAAGAAACTTTGGTACATCGTGATCACTTGATCACTTGAATCCCGTTATTCATCGATTTGCTCGAGTGGGTGCCAGTAACATTTCCATTGGACCCTATCAAGTGCCAATGTAGCCCAATGGCATCTGATTGATTCAGGAATATGAAGAGCCTCAAACCATTCCTTCAGGGTCTTGACAAGGAAGTCTGACCATCTTGTAGGTGGGCGGCCACGTAATCTTTTGACATCCCATGGGATCCAGTCGGTAACAGCTCTAGTCCAGCGGTCATCTCCAAATCGCATTACATGTCCAGCCCATCTGATTTTCAATGCCTTGGCAAACAAGACAGCGTCCCTGATTCTGGAATAGCGATGGAGGTCAAAACTCCGGATTCCTTCTCTCACTTGAGTGAGGCGTGATATTCCAAGCATAGCTCTTTCAACTCCTCTCTGGGAGACCCCAATAGCATTCTCATCCTGCTTTGAAGGGCCCAGGTCTCTGAGGCATATGTTAATGCAGGAAGAACGGTGGAGTCAAAGAGATGTGCCTGGAGCCGGCACATCTTTGTCTGTTTAGCTATTTCTTCGATGCCTTTGAAGGCATTCCATGCTGCTCTCTTCCTTCTGCGAAGCTCAGGTTTTAGGTCATTTATCATGTTGACTTTTCGACCTAGGTACACATAACTGCTGCATTCAAAGATGTTTGTTCCATTGAGGATGAATGGGGCCTCTGGAGCTAGTTTATTTTTCATAAACATAGTTTTCTTTAGATTCAACTGTAGACCTATCTACATCTACACAATGGAAGATACAGATAGGTACATCTACACAATGGAATATTATGCAGCTGTCAGGAAAAATGAAGTTCTGAAATTTGCCTATAAGTGGATGGACATGGAGAGGCTCATGTTGAGTGAAATTATCCAGAAGTAAAAAGACAGATATAGAATGACTCCATTTATTTGCATGACATATGTATATATGTATATATGTACATACATATATATTATGATACCAATATCCAAGGTCTTGAAGAACATGAATCAGGAGGTCTTGTCAAAGGTGGAATCTACAAGTGTGTGGGAGTCAGAGGTTGGGTAAGACAGAGAAGGGAAGTGTGCTAATATTCATCAATAATGATAAAACCAGCCTAGAACTGAGCATTGAATATAGGCAGAAAGATACACCGGATAACCTCTAAACTTATATATTGCAGTGCACAATGTATAAGAGAAGAGAGAAAAAGAGAGACAGAGACATATAGAGAGAAAAGAGATAAACAACCTGCCATAGAGGCAGGCTAGGGGATGGGGAGGAACTGGAGTTATTGGTGGTAGGAAAATGGCACTGATGGTTGCTGGTACACTCACTGTATGACCGAAACCCGAACTTGAACATCTTTTTAATTGTATATCTCATGGTCATATAATAAAATATTTAAAAATACAGGTATGTTATTTGTGCAACAACTTAAAACATCACTTGTATCACTTGTATCACTTTTCTTCCCGTTGTTCATCAATTTGCTTGAGTGGACACCAGTAACATCTCCATACGTCCTGTCACATTCTAGTGTATCCCAAGAACATCTGCTTGCTCCAGAAACATGAAGAGTGTTAAATCATTCCTTCAGGTCATGGGAATGAGGTCTATAATTGCTACTGGATTTTGGCATATCAAATACGATTCGGGTAGCTTGCCTGACCCTGCCGTACTTAAAATATACCAATAATTAAAATGAATATTTTAGTACTGATGATGAGGTGATTATTTTTCAAACATTTGTGCAAGTTTTGGTAGGTGATTGGATATGTTTTTATTTTTACAAAGGAGCTTATATTAGTAGTCAAATGACTGAACTAATACAAAATAATTTATGACTTCCACATAATTAATTGTGACTATTTTAGCTACACTTCTAATATAAATGAATTTGCAAGGCTTCTCTAAAATCATCATGAGGAAGTCAAGTGTATGACAATTCTTTATATTGTATTTTGTATTTAACTTATGAACACATCATCCTAGACAGTGATAAGAACACATTAAAAATCATGACCCAATTTCTCCCTAACTGAAGATAATGTGACATTATTGGAAATGTGAGAACATACGCTTTTGATTTGAAATGCTTTCTAATTTGGGAACTCATAGACTTGAGCAATTTTTAATTCATAAGGATCTCTCATTCAAGATATTTCAAAAGCCTGGCTAGTTTTAGATACATACATTGAGGCCAGAACAATAGTACAGTGGGTAAGTATTTGCCTTGCACATAGCTGAACTAGGTTGGATCCCTGGCATCCCATATGATCCCTGAAATAACTTCTCAGTGCAGAGTCAGGAATAAACCCTGAGTATTGCCAGCTGTGACTGAAAAAGCAAAACAAAAATCATATATACATATGTTTGGTATGTGTGTATATGAATATGTGTGTACAGATTTGTGGCACATAAACAGTAGAAGAGAAAGGTTAGAATCTAAGATTTTTATCACCTGCACAATGCTTATACAATACATAGGCTGCATAGCAAGTATTACCTTCTCAACCTTGAAGCTTGAGTCCTATTTTGCAGAAATTGAATACAATCTATTATTTCCCATAAAGCAGTGAATCTATCAGCTGTATACTATATTTGATGTTTTATTTAATATATTGTGTGGGGGATTCTCTTTCATCAGAAAACAATTCTTCCAATGCCTAGTGTACAGGGGAAATTCCTGACTTTGCTCTTCTACTTTGATTATTTGACACTAAAGGATTGTTGAAGCATTTACTTGGTCCTCTGTGCACCCCACAAGAAAATGTGCTCATATCTGTCTTGATTTTTCAGGCCTTATGGTGGGTAGCTTGATACCTATGCAAAGTATAAGTTTATAACTGATAAGGTGCCAAAACAAAAACTGAACTGAAAGGGCAGTGATAACTCATGTTTTGCCTTTAGAGGCTGCAAGGGAGGGAAAGACAGACAGTGGTGAAGACTGTTAGCAACATAAGTGGTACATAGTGATGTCCCTTACAGACTCTCTTCCAGAGCTAAAGTAGAGGTGAGAAATGGAACAGCACCCATGTTTTTCTTCAGTGCAATTCCAATGCCTTTAGGCTCTACTCCTATGGAATTTAACAAATCAAAAAATAGCATCTTTCAACAAGCCCTTTGTTCATCACTCTCTTGCTTCACAAAGATGGCATTGAGGAATCACACCCATCCAGGGAAAAGGGAGGAAGAGCAGAAAGCGAGGGTGAGAGCCAATATTCTATATTTAAAATACAGCTTCTCAGGGCCGGAGCAATAGCCCAGTGGGTAGGGGCGTTTGCCCTGTAAGCGGCCGGCCCAAACCGGCCCAGGTTCGATCCCCGGCATCCCATATGGCCCCTGAGCACCGCCAGGAGTAATTCCTGAGTGCAGAGCCAGGAGAAACCCCTGAGCATTGCTGGGTGTGACCCAAAAAAAAAAAAAAAAAATACAGCTTCTCAGTGCCTGCTTTACTCAAACCATTATTATGTTTGAAAACATTAGGAATACACAGGTGTGGGGGGAGGGACAGAGAATGACTTTTTATATAATGTACTCTGACTGCTATCTTTCCAGGTTATGAGGATAAGAATTCCTGAAAGCAAGTTCCAGGGAAGGAAGCATGGGTATGCATCAGAAATTAATCTAAGACTATTTCTACTTGTTTGTTTTGGTTTAGAGCCACACCAGAAATGTTCTAGGTTCACTCTTTGGCAGTGCTCTGGAATCACATGCAGTTCTGTGAATCAAACTAGAATCAGCCACATGCAAGGTAAGCACAGTACTATCTCTTCAGTCCCTGAAAATATTATATATGATAGAGAAAAAGAAAAAGCTTGGGGTTTTCATCTGATGATTATTTCCAAGAATATTTATCAAAACAAGAAACTCTGATTTTGTTGCTGTTACTAAGTCTAGACCTCTGTTACTATGGAGCACATAACTATAAGATCACAGAGGGGTCATAATTTATTACACAGCACTAGACAGAAGATACATGTAAATATTACCCATCTCTATTTCTAGAAATATCTTGAGGGGAGAATCTATTCAGTTCATAGCTGAATTCTTAGTACCTAATACAGTGCCTGGCAGAGACCATACATGCCCAATAGCTAAGGTCACATAATTCTTAAGTGGGAAAGTAATTGTGTAATTCATTTTAGAAGCAAAACAAAAGAATGTTTACTAAACTGATCTTGTCTTCAGTATCCCTGGGCACAAGTTAGATCTTAAAATAAAATTTGTCTTAGGGGAGAAAACCCTAATAGACCAGAACACAAAGTAATTAACCAGAGCTATACATACACATTCACATACACACACATACAGACACACACACTTACACACACACACCCCCCTCCTGAAGCATTCTACTTATAGCAAAAAGACAAAACACAGAATTTATATCAGTCAGAGAAATCATCCCCCAATATCACCAAAAGAAAAAAAATCACAAACAACGTCATGGGCAAGAAATACAATTGTTGAAAATTCTCTAGCTCAGCACCTAAAGATAGATTTCTGCTTTAATTTGTAATACATTTAACAATCATATTTATTCAAAAACACATTTTACAGTAGATATGGTCATTTAGTTTTTAAAAATGAGGGAGAGATCAGGTGATGTAGCTCAGTGGCAGGGCAGATGCTTGCACGGTGGGGGGTGATTGTTCTGTCTGGTTTCTCTCTCCTCTACAACAAAGAAAATAAGGAAGAACCTAGAGATCCACTTTCAAAGCAACAAAGCATGCTTCTTTACCAGGAGCCTACTCACATAAGGTGTCACCCCTCCCTGAGATAGGCAGTTCCAGATTTGTTTTATTTGTCAAGTAATAGGCTTTAAAGTTCCTTGCTTTCAAGCTATGGTTTAGACCACCATATCCTTAGACCACCAACTTGCTTAGACCACCAGCTTGGCCACACCTGGTAGCTTATTAAAAATACAGAACACCTGGCTCTGAACCAGAACGACTAAAATCACAATCTGAGTGATGCTTAGGTGGCCAGGCACAAGATGAAAATGAACAGAGACTTTTGACTTTCCTGGTTTAAGGAATGTGACTTCATTCATGCTCACTTACCTGGGTATTCCCAGTGGATTGTTCATATTTTAATGATATGAATATTTTCATGTGAAAAGGTTAAAATCTATCAGTTCTGGTGTATGAAGGAAACTTGTTCTGAATTCTAAATGCACTGCCATTGGCCTTATAAATAGGCTCAATAGGGCTGATAGCCCAGCAGGTAGGCGTTTGCCTTGCACGCAGCCGGCCTGTGCCGGCCTGGGTTCGATCCCCGGCATCCCATATGGTCCCCGAGCACCGCCAGGAGTAATTCCTGAGTGCAGAGCCAGGGGTAACCCCTGAGCATTGCCAGGCGTGACCCAAAAGCAATAAATAAATAAATAAATAATAAATAAATAAATAAATAAATAGATAGATAAATAAGGTCAATGAACACTGCATCCGCCTCTACACATGAAAATTTAAAGAAACAGCATTGCTACTAAGATTCATGAAGTGATTCATGCACAAAACTGAACATAGACTCCTGAATACAGAATATCCTTCCTGAGTGTTAGGTTATCAGTACCACAGACCTCAGGGTTGGCATAGAAGTCCAGCCAGTAAATAACCTCCAGCAAATTACATGTTCCAGTTATCCAGATGACTCCTGGAGACCAAGTTTTAATCTCATGTGGATTTAAACTGAGAAATTATTTCACTAGAGATCAACCTTTCTTACCTTTAGGGACACTGCAAGAATGAGGTGATGATGTAGCAATATTATCATAGCACCCAACTGTTGGAAACTATTCTAGGGGATGGATCAAATAGGCTCTTTGTCAAAGACAGGAGAGCAAGCTTGGAAATAGTGACATCTCAAGCAGATTCATATGGAAACTATGGAAAATAGTGTTTAGTCATAAAGACAAAATTCCTAATAGAATCCCCAGTGAATTAGTCACTGAGCAAAAATTCCTCTTTTAGCAATGATTTTGACTAGTCAGCCTTGGAAAAGAAACGAAAATACAGTTCTTGACATACAATGTGATATTATTCATGACAGCTTGTTTACAGTGATAATTAATGGTCACATGTGGCAATTTTATCTCTTCAAATATATAAATGAAAAGCAGGTATACATCTTTTAATGCTATGTGCTAATGCTGCTTTATAGAAATTACTTGGTTTAGGAGAGTTCAAACGTAAGTGAACTGTCTAAAGCAGGTATTTTTTCTTTGGGTTGGAAACATAATGGAGATAACACTATTTAGAACCAGACACTAATGTTCATTAATGTCCATATTAATTAAATACCATTCCAAAAAAATCAATCCTGGTCGATAGATACTATAGCCTATTCTTCTCCAAGATTAGCTGGTGGAACAGAAGACCTTGTATTACAACTGTTATTGTCATTTGCAATCTTAAACAACTGTGAACTAGATTATAAATACTTGACAATACTGACAAACACTCACTCACAGGAGCCTCAGGGCCTGGTGGGAGTAAGTCTTAAATATCAACAAATCAATCATTTCATAACTCTGCTGTGCTGGAGTCAACCATTTCTCTCAAGTCTCAGCCAAACAGCATTTTCAGGGAGGAGAGCAGAGGAAGGGAGCAAAATGAGCAAATAGTGGAAGCAGTTACAATGCCTACCCCTGTCAGAGGCACATCAGATCTGGAGTCTTCAACTAAACCTTGAACATATTGGGTTCTCTCCCATGACAAACATTTCCGGTTCTTCCTGTGCGCTATCCTTTCTGAACGCCTACTGTTGGCCACCTAAAGAAACACTTCTCTGTCCAGTTTTTAAAAAGCCAGAAGCAATTCCCTTGCCTCTATATTCTTAAGTGAAAACTCCTAAAGCATTCTCTTGCCCTCAACTGAATGTTAACGTAGGATGAAATTTTATTTTACATGATAATCTGAACCCATTTAACTGAAAGTAACCCCCCCCCCCCTCAGCCACTTCTACTCATGTTATTGGATCATTTAATGAAAAAGTTATGATGCCAATCTCTCTTTCTTTCAGGGTCTTGCACACATTACAATGGCCATTTATTTCAGGTGGTATCAACTCCACAGATATGATTAATAGAAACCATTTTAACTCCAGGGAATGAGGAATGAATAGACCACACCTGTAGAGGTCCCTCTCTCATGGACTCACACTAAACACTATAAAATAGGAGAAAAATTGTCTCTAGAGGAGGAGAAGTTACAGGAATAAAACAAATGATTAGACTGAGGACTTTTCCACTGAACACAAAAAAAAATACTAGCAAAACCCAAACCATCTCATTTTCCTCCAGATCCTACACTACCTTTTTTAAAGAAAGTTCCCACAGTCTGCATACAAGACACTCCCATAGGTGGTACAGTTTAGAGGCAAATGCATGCCCAAATGCAATTCATCTGCCACAAGCATTTCCACAAACTTTTCACTTCCTTGTTAACTCCCAGAGGCCTCCTCAGTCAGAATGTTCTTACGTGGCACATTTAACTTCCTATAAAGTGCGGACACACACAGCCAACACCTCTCTCTCCACTCTTTACTGCCAATTCAACCAGATGCTGTATTGTTGTGATGTGGGCTCCCCAGTAAGATATACTGGAGTTAGATCAAAATTACCTTGCATTATAAAAGAGAAACCTGTGCACAGAAAGCTGGCATTTATCATCAGAGATGCAAATCTTTTATTTCCATGAACGAGAATTCTTTCAGTCCTTTTCTGCAACAGAGCAGTACCATTTTGAACCATACAGAGAGCTTTGAGTTACTGCTATTAATGCTATAGTTTATATCTCAAAGGAAAAGCTAAATTTGAGAACATATTTCTAAACATGCCCCTATTCCCAAGTAGCAGTAGAAGTGTTGAGACCAGAAGCAATCACCCAAAGTGCTGGGTCCTGCAAGAGCTGAAGGCACCTGTGACAGTACAGAGCTTATAGACAAGGAGAACAGACAATTTAAATGGATGGAAAGAAGTGTCCAATGAAGGAAAACAATTACAGTGCAGGTAGGTAACAGAGGTTCTGAGTCAAATAAACTAAGCAAACTAGAAGTTTAGTAACATTTTAGCTGGACCATCTACTGAGCCTAATAGTAAGGATGAAAGTCTGACTGCACAAAAGGCTCTGGATCACAGTGAACCACCAAAAGCCTATAGCAGTAACCTCAACAAATGGAGAAAAACAAAGTAGCAGAACAAGTAATGAAAACCATAAGGGAATTCATAAGTGCTTTTGAGTAATTTTAAGAGAAATGAACAATGTTTACATTTAAAAGTATAAAAATAGCCCTAATGTTTAAATGACCATCAAGAAAGAAATTAAGAGGGACTTTGAGGCAAAAATCCCAGAAATAATCTAAAGATGTGGCAACAGCCAAGAGTTCCTTTTTTTTGATACCCAACTTTAGTGAAATGGAAATACTCTTTCCGTAAACACTGTTCTAGAGTTATGTTAGAGAGACTTAATGATTAGGTACTTTTCTATCCAAATGTCTTTTTTCTAAAAGTTTTACCCATTTGTATAACCACTCTTATTTAGAAAACCAGAAAATTAGTCTTCTTTATCCTTTATACACTATGCTTGTTTATTTAAATATGTGGTCATTTTTAAGCATAATCTTCTTCTGTTTCTAAGGAAATTTTCATTAGATTTGTTCAGAACCTATCAGAATACTTATTTCAGGCTTTACACACATCTAGTTATTCTGCCCTAGATAGATCCAGGCTTGGCTGCATTAGATTTAGTATATGTTGCCTCAATGGGCCAGAGAGATGGTACCAAGCATTGGGACATTCAGTCCCCAGCATTGAACAGTCCCTGATCATTGCTAGCTATAGCTTCCCAGATGTGGCACAGTGGAATTGTTGGTCCTAGATCACCCCAGGGCTCAAGCAATTCTACAACTTCAACCCTTAAGATTTAACTGTCAGCTAAGTTGGCAATTTTCAGGGCTCTATAATAAGACACTCGAGGGCCCATATAGGGTTCTGAGGCTTTAACCCAGGTCAGATGCATGCAAGGCAAGTACCCTACCCCATACTATCACTCCATGTCATGGATTGTCTGAGTTTTGCTGGAAGTGGACATTGGATCCTGAGACTTCTCAGGAAAACATGCATGTGTGTGCATGCTCACACATACACACAGACAAATATACTTCAAAAGATGTTATAAGTGTAAGTAAAAAAAAACATAAAGATAATCTCAAAGAGAAACCCTGACTAAGTGTGCTGAATAGATGGATTACTACTACTTTAGGAAAAATTAGTTTTGACACCTAAAGTACTCAGATGTTCATGAATAGAGAAACAGAGTCTGAGCTCACCTACACTTAATCTGTACTGTGTAGGAAATTAATGACAGATTAATCTACACTTAATCTGTCTTCAGAACCTTAATCTAGTATTTTTCATAACTGGGGGGTCAGCCGCTCAATATGTGGGAGATCAAGCAATATAAGCAAGACAGAAAAAATTAGAACAAGGAAAGCAAACAAAGAGATGAAAAAGAATATATTAGAACTAAAATAGAGTGAAACAAATTTCCAAATCAAAGAATGTGCAAGCATATCAAAAGCAAATATATTATGTGAAGGCTGATGAAAGCTTTTATATTTATCACTATCACTATCTTCCCGTTAATCATCTATTTGCTAGAGCGGGCACCAGTAATATCTCCATATGTCCTGATTCATGCTAGTAGAATCCAAAGGCATCCACTTGCTCCAGGAACATAAAGAGCCTCAAACCATTATATTAGATCACGGAATGACCTACTATAAATGTTACTGGTATTTGGCATATAAAATACTACACGAGCAGCTTGCCAGGGTTGCCGTGCAGGTGGCATACTGTTGTAGTCACCTCTAAATAAAGCATATATTGATGAACTGCGTGGCCGCTAGCGGCCGTGCGAGCTGGGCTGTCATAGTCTGGTGTGCTGGGTGGAGTTGTGATGAGAGGGAAATCCGGATGTGGAAAATGGCGGGCCCCATGGAGTAGGGGAGGGTGGTCTGGCTTGTTGTGAGGCTCAGCTGGGTGGCAGGCCAGAGCTAGAACCCGCCAGGCCTCCCGGGCGCCTCCACGAGCAGCTGGGCACAGGGAGAGCAAGTAGCAGCTCTGCCCCATGTCTGAGAGACTCTGGTTCAGCATACCTGGTCCAGATTGAAAAAAAAAAAACTGCTGCAGGGTGGCTGTGGATGAACCGGGCAGTGATAGTCTGGTCTGCTGGGTGGAGTTGTGGACGAGAGGGAAGTTCGGATGTGGAAAATGGCAGGCCCCATGGAGTAGGGGAAGGTGGTCTGGCTTGTTGTGAGGCTCCGCTGGGTGGCAGACCAGTGCTAGAACCCGCCATGCCTTCCGGGCGCCTCACGAGAAGCTGGGCACAGGGAGAGCAAGTAGCAACTCTGCCCCCATGTCTGAGAGTCTCAGCATACCTGGTCCGGATTGAAAAAAAACTGCTGCAGGGTGGCTGTGGATGATCCGGGCTGTGATAGTCTGGTCTGCTGGGTGGAGTTGCTGGGTGGAGTTATATTTATATTTGACAATAAATATTACCTGGTCTCAGTTTGCTTCTAGAGCCTGCATTCATTCTTGAACATGCATATCCCTTGTTTATCTCTATGCTTTTTGCTTGCTTATTTCTACTCTGGAAAACCTGGGCTCTCTCATCAACACGTTTCCCCCCCTATTTCTCTGCCCTCACATCTTTTAAAACAACTTCTGTTCAATAAAAACTACCTTGCTTCACACACACACACACACACACAAACACATACACACAAACACATACACACACAAATTTTTTAAATAACATGGTCTCAAAGAGCAATTTCAGAACTAAGGAAGGACGTATATAAATATATATAAATATATTATAAATATATATATATATATATATATATATATATATATATATATATATATATATATATTTGCTTTTTGTGTCACACCCGGCAATGCTCAGGGGTTTCTCCTGGCTCTGCACTCAGGAATTACTCCTGGCGGTGCTCGGGGACCATATGGGATGCCGGGATCGAACCCTGGCCGGCATGGGCCGGCCACATGCAAGGCAAACGCCCCACCTGCTGGGCTATCGCCTCCGGCCCCAGGACATAGATTTTTAAAGGTTAGGATGAAGTTAGCAGAAACACTGGGCAAAATCCTCAAGTTATGCAACATGACAGAAATCAAACAGTAGCTAGAAGCACCATATGTCTTCACTTAAGTAATACCCTCTAACTCGATGTCAATTTTTATTCTCAGAGAACCTCCTAGATTCCAAATCTCTAACAAAAATTAAAAAATGACAATTTTACTCAGGCAACACTATAATTATACTTGCAAACAAAAGGAAAATGTCATTAATTATATTTTAAATATATGAGTACGAGGACAAGCATTTTTCCTAGAAATCACTGAGTAATTTCACACTAGAGTGAAGTTTCAATTGTAAAACACCACTATTCCTAGAGCTATTTAAGAAGTTGCAGAAACATTTTGCTCATTTGGGTTAATTATTGAAAAGTTTCCCCCTGAAATGCATTGCTACTACATAATGATGTAATATCAGGACTTGCATGTGTTTAAAGACAAATTAAGGGAGAGTGTTTATTAGCTAGTCTGCTTCAGATTCACTGTCAGTTTGGTGTTTTTGTTTCATGCTCATAGCAAATACAGTAATTGCTAGAAATCACTAAAAGCTTTAATATTGTCAGAACCACATCCATTCTCTCTAACTAGCTCTAAAATTAAATGGACTTTGCCTTCTTTTTTTTCCTGTCAATTCCTTAAGATGGAAACATAAAGAAACTGCTCAATGGAAATTAACCTTTTTGCATTTATGTGGAGGATACAACCTGGTAAAACTGTAGTGAGCAGAATTTAAATAACACCACACAACTATGTTTGTACATAGCCTCTAATCAATGATTCATTTCAAATTTTTACAATAGAGAGACAGTCACAGTTATGCCTGAATGTTTTTCTTGTGTGGTTAGTGAGAGAGCAGGGAATCAAGCCACTAGAGGTATTCAATTCTGGAAGGTGGGATAAACGGAGATGGTGTGTGTCACACAGAATCCTCTTGACCAAGAAGAAGCAAGGATGCAACTGTGTTAATTAATAGGAACATTTTTCAAATTTTTTTTTGACATTGGGATGGTGGTGCTGGAAGAGTATCTAGTGGTTCAATATGTAAGAGAAGGAAGAGAGAGAAAGAGAGATAGAGAAGGACAAAGAGAAAAGAGATAAAGAACCTGCCACAGAGGCAGGCTAGGGGAGGGAAGGGAATCGGGGACATTGGTGGTGGGAAATGGGCACTGATGGAGTGATGGGTGCTGGAACACTGTATGGCCGAAACCCAAACATGAATGTTCTTGTAATTGTTTATCTCATGGTGGTATAAAAATATAAATTATAGTTTTAAAAAAAAGAGTATCTGGTGGTTTCACAGAACTGGAGGATAGATTTCGAGGCCTCACATTCTATCACCTGAGTCATATCCCCAGCCCCAGTCCAAAAACAATATTAGGTTAAAAAAGGGTCATAGTTAAAGGCCAATGTGCTGACCATATTCTGTGCATGAGGAAGACCCAAGTTCAATACTCAGCACCACACAACTGTACTGTACCATCCTTTGTACTGTCAGAAGCAATCACTGAACAGAGTGAGTAAGAGTCCCCAAGCATCATGGGGTGTGGTCCCAAAGTTATCAGAAAACAACTTATTAAGGGAATGAAATCTATACTCCTGTAACATTAGAGAATGAACACACACATATATACATCTATATAAAACATAAATAATTATGATGTCTGTTGTATGACAGGCCTAGCTAGCTTGGGAGTTTTGCTGTTTTATCCTCTCACAGCTTAATCTATTTACATGTTCTTAAGCCAAGGTACATACTAATGTGACCTCTCTCTATGTAAACACTGATGGAGGGTGTGGCAGTTACAGAAGTCACCTTGACTCTGAATGAGTAACTTCTGACATTACTATTATTATTATTATTATACATCTAGTAAGACTTCTATGTTATCTAGATTGGGCACCGCTCCTCTTTATACCCATTGGACCCAACGTGGGACAGTGAGAATTTACCAGGTGACTACTACCCTGATTACGTTGAGACTATAATTTAAGATTATAGGAAGACTATTATAGACTATTATAGGAGACTATTATTTAAGATTATAGGAAGCTGTTAGGAAAAATGAAGTTATGAAATTTTCCTATAAATGGATGGACATGGAGAAGATCATGTTGAGTGAAATTAGCCAGGAGAGAGACAGATATAGAATGACTGCATTTATTTGCATGACATAAATATATATATATATATATATATATATATATATATATTATGATACCAATATCCAAGGTCAGACGACTCCACCGTTCTCCCTGCATTAACATATGCCTCAGAGACCTCGGCCCTATAAAAGCAGGATGAGAATGCTATTCGGGTCTCCCCAGAGAGGAATCGAAAGAGCTATGCTTGGAATATCACGCCTCACTCAAGTAAGAGAAGGAAATCGGAGTTCTGACCTCCATCGCTATTCCAGAATCAGGGACACTGTCTCGTTTGCCAAGGCATCGAAAATCAGATGGGCTGGACATGTAATGCGATTTGGAGACAACCTCTGGACTAGAGCCATTACCGACTGGATCCCACGAGATGTCAAAAGATCACGTGGCCGCCCACCTACAAGATGGTCAGACTTCCTTGTCAAGACCCTGAAGGAACAGTTTGAGGCTCTTCATATTCCTGAATCAACCAGATGCCATTGGGTTACAATGGCACGTGATAGGGTCCAATGGAAATGTTACTGGTGCCCACTCGAGCAAATCAATGAATAACAGGATTCAAGTGATCAAGTGATCCAAGGTCAAGTGAAACATGTATCAGGAGGTTTTGTCAAAGGTGGAAATTGTCACAAACGTGTGGGAGTCAGGGGCTAGGTAAGACAGAAAATGGAACAACGTACTAACAATTGTCGAAAGTACTAATACCAACCTAGCACTGAGCATTAAATACAGGCAAAAAGATACACATGACAACCCTTTAATGTATGTTCTGTAATCCACAATCTGGAAGGGAAGGAAAAGAGAAAGAGATAGAGAGAAAAGGAAAGAAATAAAGAACCTGCCATGGAGGTGGGCTGGGGAAAGGGGAGGGAACCCGGGACATTGGTGGTAGGGAGATGGGCACTGGTGGAGGGATGGGTGCTGGAACACTGTATGACCAAAACCCAAATATGAACATTTTTGTAACTGTATATCTCACGGTTGTATAATAAAACACTTATAAAAAAGATTATAGGAAGGATCATACTAGTTTTCCCTCAAGCAGGCCCGTGTGACCCTTTCAATATACTGAGAACAAGACACTCAGAATCACCCTGGTGCAGATAATAATAAAGAGCTTGTGGGTACCATCTAGATTATATGAAGCCCATGAAATTTAGATGTATTACCTTATACCAGCCCCTTCTCTTTCTCTCTAGTGTTTTACATAAAAGATAATCTCAGAAGAAGGGATTAGTCCTTGGCATAGTTTAGACCTGTAGTAGGGTGTGGTACCACCCTTTTACACTCTTCTACTATCTAGAAGCTGTTTAGGGTTCTTTATTGACAGGACCCTCCCTGAAGTTAAATACTTTTGTGTATATAAGGGAACTGACTTGATGTACTGCTTTCGTTTTGGTGGGACTCCTCTCTGGTAGGACCCTCTTTGGTAGGACTCTTCTCTGATGGGATCCACTTTGGTGGGATTCTCTCTCTCTCTCTCTCTCTCTCTCTCTCTCTCTCTCTCTCTCTTGTGGGATCATTTTTGGTGGGAGACTTGGGATGCCATGCATGGTCTAAGTTCTGACCAGAGATAGAGTCCTTTCTAGCTGGATTGCAGTGGTAGAGCTTTTGTACTATTAAAAGCCTTTTGGAACTGCTCCAGACTCGTGAGGACTCATGAGTTTTCATTCATTTCCTGGAGGCCTTGGAGGTAGAAGACAACTTCTGTCCTGATACTTTTAGGACACCAGCGGCTACCTACAGATGTCTCTCTTAGGCTATGAGGGAGAAGAGAATATAGTGAGGATGAGAGGTTAAAAAAACTAATAAAATGCAATAAAAACAAATACAATGCACTGGAAGTCATGAAGAACTCAACATTATTGAAATTCTAGAAATTTAGAAGTTATAGTGAGGAATAAAACATTAAATAATGTTAAAACAGGAAAGGGTAGAAACTGTGTTTGTTATCCTATGAAATATTTAATTTTATTTTAGGAACCCAGAAACATAATTATATATATGTTAAGTTATAAATATGCAAATATGTTATTAATTCAAACTGCTTCAGTAAATAGTAAAAAAATCAATATATTCTTCTTCAGAATGAACTATTTCAATATAGTATACTGACCAAGATGAAGTGGTTTTCCAGAATCTCAGGTCATAGATCTAGACAAATAATGTTTATGATACTATGCCTTGCATACAGGAAGATGAAGATTCTTAGAATTTTCACATCTCAGAATCAAGAATTTTGAAACATCATACCAGGATTAGAAACCACGTTCTCTTTAATTTCTTAGAAGAAAAGAAAAAATCTTCTGACATAGTTTTTGGTCAAAGAGTAAATAATATAAGATTAAACTGTAGGTTCTCAACACCTAATACTAACTATATAGTCACATTATAGGCTGAGTACTATAATTTATGATATTATTAGCATTTGCTTGGTACCTAGAACTAGGAATTCTTGTTTTTAGAACACCACAAAATTCTATTGATTCTATAAAAAATGGAGCTGAAATAACTATGATAACATTGTTTAAACGAAATGTCCATCAAGCCCTTCAAATCATGGTTGCAAAAGTGCATACATTTTACTGCCTTTATGAGTGACTGCTTCAATATTGACTGAATTTCTTTAAACATCTTGTTGTTTAGGAGTCATGCCTGGCAGCACTCAGGGAACCATTTGCTTGGGATTGAACTGGGATCACTCATGCAATGCAAGTTCTTCAGTAGGGCACCTAGTTGTTTCCATATTTTGGCTATTGTACTAAATACACCAATGAACAGAGGTGTGTTTACATCTTCTATAGGAACGATTCTATGTTTTAGGGACAGATGCGAAGAAATGGAATTATAGGGTAAAATGACCAAGATATGTAATCAACTCAAATCCAACTATCAATCAATGGATCAATAAGTTGTTATATAACACACACACACCACACAATGGAATACTGTGCAGCAATAAAAAAGAACAAAAAATGTAACTTACTGCCACATGGATGGACCCAGAAGTTATCATACTGACTGAAATCAGTCAGAAGAAAAGGGACAGATACAGACTAAATTGTCTCATGTGTGAGACTTAAAGATAAACAACAAGGTGGCAAACAAAGGGCCAAAGACAACAAAACAGGAGAACTTTATACACACAATTGAGTTTTTGGGACAGGGGATTGAAAGGAAGGGGTGTTGGGGGTCTTCAAAAGAGGGAGTTAGGTACACTGATGTTGAGAGTGGTATTGGAATCATGTGCATGAGAAACAATAATTAACATTCTTTTAAATCACAGAACCTCATTGATTTTTTAAAACAAATTTTATAAAGTAGGCAAGTCCCTTTATCTTACCTACTATCAAATATTTTTAACAGAGGAAACAGTACAAACCTACAAGTGAACCAAATTTCACTTTCTGAAAACCTGACTTGCTTAAACAAACACAGACCTTGAAAATGGAGCAGCACTGCACTGTGGCCAAGACCAGGAGAACAGCAGCTAGATTTCTAAAACACATTTCATTAGCAAGACGTCACCGAGATTTACACTGGCTTTTGCTCGGCAATCAGGAAATTGCATTTCCTGGCTTAGAACAGTTACAACGACTGATAAGATTTTTCGTTGTTGTTCGCAGCCTCCATCCTGCTTTTACTGATTATAGTCCTGCTTAGCTAGAATCAGGGAAATCCATTTGTGAATACAGCCAAGGTCACTATCACTTTTTTTTTCTGTCAACTTTGAAGAGTGCCTTGAATAACCTCTAAACCTATATTACTGCTTTCAATAGTTTGGGAATGAATGCAGTTTTCTTATGCTATGTATTGTATCTTTCTGACATTGCTCTCATCTTTTAGTGGATTAAAGGAGATTGTGGCATTACAATACCTTTAATATGAATGAACCCTGAACGGGGCAGTAGACTCTGCTACAAGATTAGAACTGCAAGCATGCTGGGAAATTCCTGGGCAGCATTGCCAATCAAAAGACAATGCTCTCCTAGAATGAAGTTTCTGTTGGCACAAGTAAAAGAAAACCAGTATTGTGAGTGCATCACCAAGTAGTCCCCAAAAGGAGAGATTAAGTAGCCAATAACATAGTGAAGCAGTGGATCACAAGTCTAGAATCTGTCTGGTAAAACTAAAAATAAAAACTGCATGAGCATTTTTTGCCTGTATCTTCTAGACATTTCACCAGACCTCTCCTAGGTTCCCTTCTAAAAGCCTTGGAAGTTGAACTTGTTTTTCTAGGATCTGGGCAGCACTTTTGGAAATCCAGATAAATATCTTTAAAAACAAGTTTTTACATGATCTGCTGGATCAGGGTCCATAAAAATGCAAGTTCACAAAACTTTCTTTGACAAATTTAAGATTAAACAAAATGAAACAAAAATATACCCTATGCCAGATTCTCTTGAATGATCCCTCTTTAAAGAATTTCTTTGCAAGTAAAATTTAATACACAAACTGACTAGAGAGCCAATGAAAAAATGTAACATCTTGCAATATTCAATCTTTACTTTTGAAAGTCAGCAACTTTGAAATTAAAATCAGTGATAATACAAAGAATCAGGAAATAAGTTGCTCATTAAGTATTCATATGGAAAAATTAATTAATTGGGAAAAATCAAACAGGGGCATATAAAACTAATGTTTATAGGAGCTGCCTATCTAAAATCTGTTTTTTTAATATAGGAAGCATAGCTATTTTTGCAGAAATCAAATACATGTCTTTATTTAGAAGTGATTGTTGTTTGATACCCAAATCATTTTTCTGGCAAAGAAAGTTTGATATGTTAAATAAATTGTAAATCTACATTCTCTATGTGCAAAGAACTTATTGTTTAGCAAACCTAAAAATCAACTACAGCAATCAACATGACTAAATTCCTAAAGTTTGCCATAATGCTATCATTTTTTAGTATATTGGTAACAAAATTTTCTAATACTATTTTTTTGTAATTTTTTCTTTCTTTCTTTTTTTGCTCTTGGGGCATGCCTGGCTATTCTCAGGGATTACTCCTGGCTCTGAACTCTGAATTACTCTGGTAGTGCTTGGAGCACTATATGGGATACTGGGAATTGATCCTAGGTTGGTTCTGTACAAAGCAAATGCCCTACCCTCTCTATCATCGCTCTGGCCCCCGCTTTTCTAATTCTAATACTATGTTTCTAATACAGTATTTCTGACATCAATAATTTAATCACTTTAAAATTAGTCTTTAATTTAAAAATTAATCTGATAACTTTGGAAGAAATTGTTTTAAAGAAATATTAACGGAGAATCCTTTTAATTGTCCATATAGCCAATATTTTCTATACAGTTTAAAAGAAACATGGCCTTCCTATTTTGTTTTAAAAACTACTTTTTTATTCATATAGTAAAGATTATATTTGTTGCTCCTACTATATTTTTGGCTAGAGTAGAGATGGGGTGAGGGGGTGTAGAACCATACCCAGTAATGATCAGGGTTTATACT
>JAJIBD010007471.1:0-35508 GCA_021461705.1 Cryptotis parvus | reverse complement strand
ACTAGCTTGCTGCACCAAGAAATAACATTTCACATATAAATGCCAGATGAAACATTAAAAACAGTAAGTCAAGAAAACAGTTCTATAAAGTTATATAAAATACTCAACACTTAGGTGCTGGCGGGAAGAGTGTGGGCATGACTCAAGACTTCTATTACTGCTATTGTCCTTGACTGGGGGGAGGAGAGGAGGGTCGCCGCACCAGCAGTGTCCAGGCCCCTCCTGGGCCAGTCCTCGAGTCATTCCCTGGGTGCTCAGAGGGGCTGCACGGTGGCACAGCTCACCCCCCCGTCTCACACTCAGCCTGCTGAGCTCTCTCAGCCCTAAGACTTCCAGCTGCTCTCCATTCAATAAAATAAAAACGAAGCTTCTGATGTTTAAATATTACCAGGAAATTAATGTTTTTCTTTTGCAGTGCCAAAGATCAAAGTCAGGGCCTCCCATATGTCCATATTTTCCCACTATCCGCTATACCCGCCTCCCCCAGCCTAGGTTTATGTGCTTTTATAAAAGCAGTTTTACTGCGGCATAGTTTATGTGCAATGAAACGTATATCTGGTCAGTCTTCATAAATGTATGTGCTGATGAAACAATGACTACACTCCTAATAATGACTGTGTCCATCCACACCCAGTGACCAACCAAGGGTGACTCCTGAGACAGACAGTACAGTTTATCTGGCTTAGCCTCAAGATCATGCTAGACTCATAAAATTGAAAAGAATTTTCACTTTTCTGAAAGCCTGTAACTGGCATTGTATCTGGAGTGGTATTACTTCCTGCCACGCACAATGTAATTCCCTTGGCCCAGTGTTCTTCCAAGGGGGCCGGGGAGGCCCGTCCCCAGTGGCTCAGAGGGGACGGAGACGGCCCCTGGAGACCCTCAGCAGATGATCCACGCGAGGCCCGGGAACGAGCTGCCGCAGATGCCCAGGGCTGGGGGCAGCAGGGCTAACCAGCCGGGCCTCGAGCAGGCGGTGCAGGGCTCTGACGGCCCGCAAAGCTGCACCAGCGCCTGCGCCATCTCCCCTGACGGGAAGGCTTTGCTGTTCTGTTCTTTTCGGGTCACGCCCGGGATGCTCAGGGACCACGTGGGAGGCCGGGGATTGAACCCAGCTCAATCGCCTGTGAGGCAAACGCCCTCCCCACCATGCTACCGTTTGGGCCAGGTAAGCTCTAAGTACAAACATGTAGGGCTATTCAGGTTACGGATCTCTCTTCTTCAGTAAGCACTTGTAGATAAAGTGGTAGTCCACTAAAGCTGCTGCAATAGGCTACTGCAGGCTGGCTGGCTTATAAACAACAAAAACAGGGGCTGGAGCGATAGCCCAGCGGGTAGGGCGTTTGCCTTGCACGCGGTCGGCCCATGCCGGCCCGGTTTGATTCCCGGCATCCCATATGGTCCCCGAGCACCGCCAGGAGTAATTCCTGAGTGCAGAGCCAGGAGAAACCCCTGAGCATTGCTGTGTGTGACCCAAAAAAAAAAAAAAAAAAACAAAAAAACGTGTTTTCAGAGACTGGAAAGTTCGAGACGGAGTCACCGGCAGGTCCGCGACGGGTGAGAGCTCGCCCGACCCATCAGTGAAGTTCCAAGCAGATGCAGAGAAGGACAGGACGCAGAACATGACACAAGTAAGCGGGGCACAGACTTGCAAGGCCTGGATTTGATGCTTGGCAGCACGCAGCTCTTGGGGAGTGCCCCGGCATGCCTCAGGAGAGTGGACCCTATTACAGTAAGGAGAGTAAAGTCTAGGGCTCAGAGAACAGTCCAGGCGCCAAGAGTGGCTGCACTGCAAGTGTGCGGCCAAGGCTCCAGCCTAACGCAGGCGCAGAGAACCCCGCCTGGCAGCCCCGGGGGCTCCGGGACAGATGTGGGGTTTCAGCGCTCTGCTGCCACATGGCAGCACCACAGAGAGGCCCGGCTGCCGGCAGGCACAACAAGCCAGCAAAGCGCCACTCACGACTGTGTGCCTCAACCAAGAGTCTAAGCCTCTCTGAGCCCACGGTGCAAAGTACAGCGAGCAAACCTCGGCGAGCACCAGAGCAGCGCAGGCGCTGTCCCCAAGGTGTGGCCCCGGGCACCTCCAAGCCTCACGGTGGCAGCATCAGCTACAAGGAAGGGAGAGGGAAAATTACAATGGTCCCTAAACTATTAATTTTTTTTTCTTTGCTTTTTGGGTCACACTCAGTGATGCTCAGGAGTTACTCCTGGCTCTGCACTCAGGAATTACTCCTGGCGGTGCTCAGGGGATCCTATGGGGATGCCGGGATCAACCTGGGTTGGCCACGCTGCAAGGCAAATGCCCTCCCCACTGTGCTATCACCCGGCCCCACTACTAAGTTTTTAATTTAATTGTAAACAATAAGGGAGAATATTGAAACAACCATTCCAACACAGCAGTGCCTTTCAAATAATGGCTATTTTTTACATAAATTATTTTTGAACAGATAGCTTTATTCATTTATTTTTAGTTTTTGGGGTCATACCCAGCGGTTGTCAGGGGTCACTCCTGGCTCTGTCCTCAGGAATTACTCCTGACAATGCTCAGGGACAGGAAGAAATGCTGGGAATCAAACCCAAGTCAGCTGCATGCAAGGCTAGTAACTTAACCGCTGTACTATCTTTCCAGCCCCTATTCTTATCTAAATTGTCAAATGTATTGGCACAGAGTGGTCCATAAACACCCTTTATTATGTCTGTTCATTAGTTTCTGTTTTGGGGCCACGCTCAACTGTGCAAAATCCATCTTTATTAACAAAACCTGTTGAGACATTGAGTTTCCTGAAATCTTAGTTACAGTTTAATACTTATTTTCTTTGCCAACTACAGCTAATATAATCTTTCAGAACAATTTTATTGCCCCTGTTTAAAATGTAATGCTACTGTTTCTACTCACAAGACTACACAATTCATTTCACTTCAGCAAAAAAGATTTGTTTAAAGCTTCAAAATTGGGCTGGAGTGATAGCACAGCGGTAGGGCGTTTGCCTTGCACGCGGCCGACCCTGGCGGGTTTGATCCCCGGCATCCCATAGGGTCCCCTGAGCACCACCAGGAGTAATTCCTGAGTGCAGAGCCAAGAGTAACCCCTGAGCATCGCCGGGTGTGACCCAAAAAGCAAAAAAAAATAAAAAATTAAAAAAAGGCTTCAAATTATCTGTGTGCTCCTTGGTGTTCCGAGTCCCAAAGAATGAATAAGAAGTTTGTTTAAACCTCAAAAGAAATTACAGTTCAATCAAAGTTTTTGCTACATATTAAGCGATCTAAAATAGGGTCTGAGTGATTGCATTTAGAAAGCATTCTCAGTATCACTTACTCTGGCTGGGCTATGAACAACAAAATTGAACAAATTGTCATTTTAGATCAAATCCATTCCTTTGTCAGAACACAGACCAGAGAGATGGCTACACCCGTCACTGAGAGTTTTCTACAGGAAGGAGGGCAGTAAAGAACTGGAGGAATAATAAACCCTCACGAATAGCTAAAGCAATCCTTGGGAAAAAGAAGATGGGAGGTATCACTTTCCCCAACCTCAAGCTCTACTACAGAGCAGTTGTAATTAAGACAGTGTGGTATTGGTATAGAGACAGACCCGTAGACCCATGGAATAGAACTGAATATCCTGAAACACACTCTCAAATATACAACCACTTAATCTTCGATAAAGGAGCAAAAAATATTAAGTGGAGCAAAGAAAGCCTCTTCAACAAATGGTTCTGGGAAAACTGGGCAGCTACGTATAAAAATAGAACTTAAACCTCCTTCTAACGCCATGCACAAAAGTCAGATGGATTCTAGATCTCAACATCAGACATGAATCTATAAGGTACATCGAAGAAAACATAGGAGAAACGCTCTACGACATCAAAACTAAAAGTATCTTTAAAGATCACACACCACTGACCAAGCAAATGGAAGCAAAGATAAACAAATGGAATTATATAAAATTGAAAAGCTTCTGCACCTCAAAAGAGACGGTGACCAAGATACAAAGACAATCCACAGAGTGGGAAAGGATATTCACCCAATACCCATCTGACAAGGGGTTAATATCCAGGATATATCAGGCATTGGTAGCCCTGCACAAGAAAAAACAGCCAACCCCATCAAAAAATGGGGAGAAGAAATAAACAGAAGATACCAAAAAGAAGAAATTCAAATGGCCAAAAGGCATATGAAAAAGTGCTCTTCATCTTTAATCATCAGGGAGAGGCAAATCAAAACAACAATGAGGTACTATCTCACACCACAGAGACTGGCACACATCCAAAACAGCAAGAACAACCGGTGCTGGCGTGGATGTGGGGAAAAAAGGGACTTTCATCCACTGTTGGTGGGAGTGCCAACTGGTCCAGCCCTTTTGGAAAACAATATGGGCATTCCTCTGAAAACTAGACATTGAGCTCCCATTTGATCCAGCAATAGCACTCCTGAGAATATACCCTAGAGACCGAAAAACACATAGCAGAAACACTATCTGTATTTCTTTATTCATCTCTGCGCTATTCACTATAGCTAGAATCTGGAAACAACCTAAATGCTCCAGAACAGAGGACTGGCTAAAGAAACAGTGGTTCATCTACACTATGGAATACTATGCAGCTGTTAGAAAAGATGAAATTATGAAATTTACCTGCAAATGGATGGACATGGAGACTATCATTCTGAGTGAAATTAGTCAGAAGGAAAAGGACAGATATAGAATGACTGCATTCATTAATAGGATATAAATAGATACAAGTGTTTTACTAAATGTGGGAAATGGTAATGGCAGATTAAAAACTCACCATTGAATATACACAAAAAAGACTTAAGTGATAAACTCTAAATATCTGCAGGGCTAGCCACAATGTGTAAAACAAGAGGGAGAGAGATGCAGAGACAGAGAGAAAGAGAGGATACTGGGGTACCTGCTGTTGAAGCAGCCTGGGGGTGGGTGGGAGGGGGTGGGGTACATTGGTGGTGGAAATGGGGCACTGGTGGAGGGATGGGTGCTGGAATACTGTATTACCAAGAACCAATTGTGAACACCTTTGTAATTGTATGACTCACAGTGGTATAATAAAAAAATTTTTTAAAAAACTGGAAAATGCCTAAAGAGGCAACCGATCCCCGGCATCCCATATGGTTTGAACCCGGGTCGGCCATGTGCAAGGCAAAAGCCCTACCCGCTGTGCTATCACTCCGGCCCTATCCAATATTCTTAAATATTGGATAGGGGCCAATAAGTTAGACAAATATTCTGACTCTGATCACAAAAAGAGGTTACGGGGAGGGAAAAAAAATGGGCTTAAAAGGCCCAAATACACAGTGCAGGGACACTGGCGGCTCTGCGGCTGAGTGTGGTACAGTGGGTCAATATACCCACTGCAGGGACACTGGCGGCTCTGCGGCTGAGTGTGGTACAGTGGGTCAATATACCCACTGCAGGGACACTGGCGGCTCGGCTGAGTGTGGTAACAGTGTGCCAATATACCCACTGCAGGGACACTGGCGGCCGCGACTGAGTGTGGTACAGTGGGTCAATATACCACTGCAGGGACCCGCCCAGGAACTGCCCGGGAACCAGTATGCAGAGCCGCAAGCGGCTGGGGAGACTGGAGCCCGGCTCGCCGAGCCAGCTGATGATGGGATCCCGAGGAGGGCAGATGGGTTTGGGTGTTGGCCCATCGCCTCTGGGGGTCCCGGAAGCAGCCAGATGAAATCTCGCCCATCACACTAGCCACCATCTTCGCTGTCCGGACGCTGAGAAACTGACCCACGAACAGATCAACTGAGCAAGACCAGTTCGAAGCCCAGATCGGCGCGGGCCGCGCGGGCCACTAAAATAGTGAAACAGTAATGTCATTTAATGCACTGTATTCCACGAAGAGCAGGAAAGTTTGTCGGGAAGGAGATATAGAGACGAAGGAAACGGCATACAGAATCTGCCGGGTGGTTGAGTGCGGGAGGGGGGGGAGGTGGGGACATTGGGATGGTAGATGGGTTTGGGTGGAGGGATGGGTGTTGGAACACTGTGGATCCAAAAACTCTACATGAGCATCTTTCAATTGTATGTCTAAAATGGTGTAATGATATTTGGGGGGGGAAAATAATAAAATTAAAAAAATATATACCCACTGCAGGGACACTAGCGGCTCGGCGGCTGAGTGTGGTAACAGTGTGCCAATATACCCACTGCAGGGACACTGGCGGCTCGGCGGCTGAGTGTGGTAACAGTGGGCCAATATACCCACAGCAGGGACACTGGCGGCTCGGCTGAGTTGTTGTGTAGTCAGAAAGTACAAAAACAAAACAGCAAAAAATAAAGCACAAAAACAGTCTTGGAAACCAAGACTACTTCAAAATAAATAAAAATTAGACACAGAATAATATCCTTATAAAGGTTTAAAGTCAAGACAATTTTTTTTGGTTTTGTTTTTGGGTCACCTGCTGGTGCTCAAGGGTTCGAAACAAGCATGACCCTGAGCATCCTGCACCAGAGCACGGGACGAGCCCTTCATGCTCGCACCCCAGAGTCCTTAATGGATACCAATTTCATTTAAAATTATACTTGCCATGCCTAATCGCATTAAAAAACATGGATCCTTGGCATCATACATGCCTACAAAAGCTAACTTTCTAGATACTTATGGCCCACACAGGGGAGGACACCCCCCTTACACAGAGGGGAGGACACCTGCCCGCACACACAGGGGGAGGACACAGGCCCGCACACAGAGGGAGGACACCTGCCCGCACACAGGGGAGGACACCTGCCCCCCATCAGAGGGAGTGACACCTGCCCGCACACAGAGGGGAGGACACCTTCCCCACACAGAGGGAGGACACCTGCCCGCACACAGAGGGAGGACACGTGCCCACACAGAGGGAGGACACCTGCCCGCACACAGAGGGAGGACACCTGCCCCACACAGGGGGAGGGACACCTGCCCCCACAGAGGGAGGACACCTGCCCGCACACAGAGGGAGGACACCTGCCCGCACACAGAGGGAGGACACCTGCCCGCACACAGGGGAGGACACCTGCCCACACAGAGAGGGAGGACACCTTCCCCCCATCAGAGGGAGGACACCTGCCCGCACACAGAGGGAGGACACCTGCCCGCACACAGGGGGAGGACACCTGCCCGCACACAGGGGGAGGACACCTGCCCGCACACAGAGGGAGGACACCTGCCCGCACAGAGAGGGAGGACACCTGCCCGCACACAGAGGGAGGACACCTGCCCGCACACAGAGGGAGGAGGACACCTGCCCCACACTGAGGGGAGGACACCTGCCCGCACACACAGGGGAGGACACCTGCCCCCACACAGAGGGAGGACACCTGCCCGCACACACAGAGGGAGTGACACCTGCCCGCACACACAGAGGGAGGACACCTGCCCGCACAGAGGGGAGGACACCTGCCCGCACACAGGGGGGAGGGACACCTGCCCCCCACACAGAGGGAGGACACCTGCCCGCACACAGGGGGAGGACAGCCCCCCACACTGAGGGAGGACACCTGCCCATAGGGGAGGACACCTGCCCGCACACAGAGGGAGGGACACCTGCCTGCACACAGGGGGGAGGACACCTGCCCGCACACAGAGGAGGGCCCTCTGCCCGCACACTTTCCACTGTCTTGGCAGTGACCTAATTCACTCCCTGGCTCTCCATATATGGTTCCCTAATTCCCAACCAGGAGTGACGGCTTGAGCACTGACAAGTTTGGCCGAGAACAAAGAAAAAATACAACCACATAAAAGTAATCCAAGCAGCAATTACACAGGAGCCGGAGACAGTGCAGCGGGGGAGGGGCTTGCCTTGCATGCGGAGACGGGTGTCAGCCCCTGGCACCCTGCATGGTGCTGGTCATTAGGTGTGCTGGGTAAGGACTGAAACAAACAAACAAATAATTTGACTTTAACAACTACAAAAAAACACCTTGAGGGCTGGAGCAGTAGCACAGCG
The DNA here is from genome assembly GCA_021461705.1 of Cryptotis parvus. Classification (NCBI taxonomy): domain Eukaryota; kingdom Metazoa; phylum Chordata; class Mammalia; order Eulipotyphla; family Soricidae; genus Cryptotis; species Cryptotis parvus. The sequence goes on along the minus strand of JAJIBD010007471.1, from coordinate 27,549 downwards.
GGAAGAGCGTTTGCCTTGCATGGGGCTGACCCGGCTTCCATCCCCAGCATCCCCATATGGTCCCCCAAGCACCACCAGGTATAATTCCTGAGTGCAGAGGCAGGAATAACCCCTGAGCATCGCCGGCTGTGACCCAACAAAAGCAAAAATGAAACACAACAAAAAGCAGACACCATCACTGAGTTTCACTTAGGGACTCGGTGCGTAGGGTCCCTGCCGCCATTCTAACCTACTCTGCACACTTCACACTGTAGTATCAGAGAATCCTTGACCAACAAAGGCAAGTCCCTGCTCTAAAGATATGAATGTGGCAGAAACAAGAAGGACTCCCCAGAAGCACAGGACTCGAGGGACCAGGGAGATAGTTCCGCTGGCCGGGGTTCGACCCCCCAGCACCCCACACGCCCCGAGCCTGCCAGGAGTAAGCCCTGAGCACTGCAGGGCGTGGCCCCAAATAAAACCGAAGCAACACAATAAGATGACAGGGCCCGGAGGACAACGGGCGCTCAGAGCACCTGCCTTGCAAGCACAAGGTCCGATGGCCAGACCAAGTGTCCACATCCTTCGGCACATCCTGAAAGCTGTGCTCTGCCCTGCTGACGGCAATCCCACACCACTGCCAGCGATGCGTCAGGCGCGAAGGGAAGAAGGAAAACGTGTGGACTCGCTCATCCCCGGAAGACAGCCACAAAGAGGCAGCCAAGGCAGGAGAGGCCTCTGCCGACACCCTACAGACACCGCAGAACCCTGGGAGCACGGCCGACACTTGTGGGCCCCAACCCTGAGTAGAGCCCCACTCCTGCAGGGAGCCCTGTGCAAGCACAACTTAAGGAACGCACACTGCGGTGGGCACCAGAGCCACAAGTGTAAGTTCACAGCCTGCGGACCTCAGCAAGCGGCAGAGAGGTGTGGGCAACAGCCCGGCACAGCCTGCGGACTTCAGCAAGCCGCAGAGAGGTGTGTGGGCAACAGCCGGCCACAGCCTGCAGACCTCAGCAAGAGGCAGAGAGGTGTGTGAGGGCAACAGCCCGGTCACAGCCTGCGGACCTCAGCAAGCGGCAGAGAGGTGTGTGGGCAACAGCGCAACAGCCCCGACATTCCATCAGCCAATGCGGCGCAGAGCAGAGCTAAAGCCTTTTTCTTTAAATAAATGACAAGTGGGGCCAGAGACAGCACGGTGGCTTGCAGGCAGCCGCCCTGTGTTCACCCCCGGTATCCACATGGCTCCCTGACACCACCAGGAGAGATCCTGGGCACAGAGAGTGAGGCTGCAGAGAGAGCTCAGATGCGGGTAGTGACGTCTGACAGACATAAATGAGAAAGGCGTGAGGGGATGGAGGCGTCACAGAGCCGAATCCGTTACAAAGCGATTCAGGAGGGAGCGAGGTAAGGAAAAGGTAAATCCAGCAGCAAAACAGGCGTGGGTGCAGGTGGGTGAGCGCAGGTGGGAAGATCAGCCACAAATCAAAAGGGAAGTAGGCGTGGGTCGGAGCGATAGTCCAGCGGGTAGGGCGTTTGCCTTGCACGCAGCCGGCCTGCGCGCCGCCCGGGTTCGATCCCGGCATCCCATATGGTACCCGAGCACCGCCAGGAGTGATTCCTGAGTGCAGAGCCAGGAGTAACCCCTGAGCGCCGGGGTGACCCCAAAAAAAAAAAAAGGAAGAAGGCGAATTTTGAGCACAAGTGATACTCGTGGCCAAGTTTGTGAGCTTGCTTGTTTTTACGCTGCTGGGAACGCTGGCGGTCCACAGGCATGAATCCAGCCCAGCGGCCACAGCTAAAGGACAGGGTCAGCACTGCTGTTCTGTGGGGCTACCCTGGCGCGCAAGCCCAGGAGCCACACACGCAAAAGCGAGACTCCGCACTGAGCATCCCGGCCCCTGCGGATTTCCCCTCCATCCTCAGCGACTCGTATTGAAGAACACACAGAGTTGGCAGAGAAGTTTAACCATGCCTGAAGTTTTGCGAGCTGCAGTGAAAGAACAGAGATGTGGCTAAGCTACATCTAAGGATCGCAAGGCGCAAAAGCACTCGCGCGCCTAGAAGCGTCCGTGGGGCCAGAGACAGTATAGCAGGTAAGGCGCCTGCCTTGCACGCAGCGACCCGGACTCTCTCCTGGCACATAAACGCCCCTCCAAGCACCACCAGGAATAAGCCCTGAGCACCAGCAGGTGTGACCCAAAAACAAGCAAAAAAACCTTCACGAAGTCCATCAAGGTAACTGAGTAAGAAAAGCTACAACATTATGCAACTCCAACCCCTGCCTGGAGTCAGGAGTGAAGCCCTGAGCACCACCAGGTGTGACCCCAAACAAAACAAAAATAAAGACTTTACGAGGGGATGAAGGACAATCAGGAAGCGGTGTAGCCAAGGCTGAAAGGTCTAATGAAATCCAAGAAATGTCAGAACAAGGTGCCAAGGCGTGTGGAGCTGGCAAAAGAGGAAGTAGACATGAGTTAAATGCTTAAAATACTCTACGTTCTAGGTCATGTGAGAGAGGCGAGGGTAATATTTCTCTGCCCTCACTGCACACCAGCGTGAGCACGACGACTAGAAGACTAAAACCGTAGCAGGAACATCTGAGGACGGCACTCACCTCTCTTTTCTGGGGCCAGCACAGGTCTCACACACGCGAGTGCTCCTCCCGCTGAGTCACACCACGGACCCTATCATCAATATTTTTAAGTCGCTCAGCAATAACATGCAATTAGAATGAAGACTCAGTAATCCCCTGTGCAATCATAAAAGTGCGTGGTGGAGGCAGGCTGGAAAAAGAAACCTACCACCTGCAGGTTAAGACTTCTGATCAAGTATTTTTATTACCCCACTACACATAAAACCATGAGGTATGTACAAAGTATTTTACGTATATAAACTACCTTCATACTCCTAACACCCAACAAGGGAGAACAGTATCGCCTTCTTCTGGATAAGAAAGAATAAAAGAAAATGGCGGCATGCTGAAATGAGAATATCTTCTTTTATAGGGGAGCGGGGCGCACCCAACAGTGTTCCGGGCTTACTCCTGTCTCTGCACTTGGGGATCAATCCTGGCAGAGCTCAGGGAGGTTATAGGGGGTGCTCAGGATCAAACCCAAGCGGACCACGTACAAGGGGAAGCACCCCAGTCACTGTACTATCACCCCAGGGCGAGGCTTGAGAACCGTGAGCTATATATAAAGGTGTACTTCGGGTTAAAGGCAGACTAAGGCCTATGCATGCGGCTTAGTGGCAGAGTACTTGCCACTTGCATGTGAGGGCCTGAATTTTGGTACCAGGACAGCAAAAAAAAAAAAAAACAAACAAACAAAGACATAAACAATAAAAGTAGGCTAATGACCAGCTCGGTTGTGAGCTAGAGATGCTATTACAGGCCCAGAGATAGGAGATAAGGTGCTCACCTTGTCTAGAGCAGACCCTGGCTGGATCCCGGCACCCCATGTGGTCCCCAAACACCACCAGAAGTTACTTCTCAGCAGATCCAGGAAGGACTCCTGAGCACCGCCAAGCGGGTCCCAATCCCCCCCCAAGTTGCATACTGTATCCCCCAAGACAACTACTTAAAAAGGAAACAATCCTATAGCTGATAAGCCAACCGAGATCAACTAGAACACTAACATATACCAAATCCCACAGGACAGCTGAACAAAAAACTATGCTTAACAATATAAATTGCTGAGGGTCGCTATAGGGGCAGGCTTTTAAGGGGAGCTAAAACTGGAAATAATGGAGTTGGGACAGGTTATGGAATATTGAATGTCTAATAAATTATCATGAACAACTTGGTTAAAAAAATATTTTCAAATGTGGGGCCAGAGCTATAGTCCAGTGGGTAGGGAGTTTCCCTTGGACGCCAGCCGGCCTGTGCCGGCCCGGGTTTGATCCCCGCATCCCATATGGTCCCCGAGCACCTCCAGGAGTAATTCCTGAGTGCAGAGCCAGGAGTAACCCCTGAGCATCGCTGGGTGTGACCCAAAAAGGAAAAAATATATACATATACACATATATATATATTTTTTTTCAAATGGGCCGGAGCGATAGCCCAGCAGGTAGGGCGTTTGCCTTGAACGCGGCCGCCCGGGTTCAATCCCTGGCATACCATATGGTCCCCCGAGCACTGCCAGGAGTAATTCCTGAGCAACGAGCCAGGAGTAACCCCCTGAACGTTGCTGGGTGTGACCCAAAAAAGGAAAAAAATATTTTCAAAAAACTATGCTTAAGACTATGCATGTTTTTAAGTTTTAGTAGTATAGTGTGAGATCATGTCTGCCAGTGAGGGGCCAGTATACACCATCACAGAGTGAGACATCTCCCCGTCACTAAGGCACCAGCCTGCCACTGAGGGGCCAGCCTGCCACTGAGGTACCAGTTTACACCATCAGTGTGAGACCACGCCTGTCACTGAGGAGCCAGTATACACCATCAGTGTGAGACCACGCCTGTCACTGAGGAGCCAGTATACACCATCACGGTGTGAGCCACGCCTGTCACTGAGGAGCCAGTTTACACCATCAGTGTGAGCCATGCCTGTCACTGAGGAGCCAGTATACACCATCACGGTGTGAGCCACGCCTGTCACTGAGGAGCCATTATATACCATCAGTGTGAGCCAGGCCTGCCACTGAGGAGCCAGTATACACCATCAGTGTAAGCCACGCCTGTCACTGAGGAGCCAGTATACACCATCAGTGTGAGACCATGCCTGTCACTGAGGGGCCAGTATACACCATCAGTGTGAGACCACGCCTGTCACTGAGGAGCCAGTATACACCATCAGTGTGAGCCACGCCTGTCACTGAGGAGCCAGTATACACCATCAGTGTGAGACCACGCCTGTCACTGAGGAGCCAGTATACACCATCAGTGTGAGACCACGCCTGTCACTGAGGAGCCAGTTTACACCATCAGTGTGAGCCACGCCTATCACTGAGGAACCAGTATACACCATCAGTGTGAGACCACACCTGTCACTGAGGAGCTAGTATACACCATCAGTGTGAGACCACGCCTGTCACTGAGGAGCCAGTATACACCATCAGTGTGAGCCACGCCTGTCACTGAGGGGCCATTATACACCATCAGTGTGAGACCACGCCTGTCACTGAGGAGCCAGTATACACCATCAGTGTGAGCCACGCCTGTCACTGAGGGGCCATTATACACCATCAGTGTGAGACCACGCCTGTCACTGAGGAGCCAGTATACACCATCAGTGTGAGACCACGCCTGTCACTGAGGAGCCAGTATACACCATCAGTGTGAGCCACGCCTGTCACTGAGGGGCCATTATACACCATCAGTGTGAGACCATGCCTGTCACTGAGGAGCTAGTATACACCATCACAGTGTGAGGCCACGCCTGTCACTGAGGGGCCAGTATACACCATCAGTGTGAGACCACGCCTGTCACTGAGGAGCCAGTATACACCATCACAGTGTGAGACCACGCCTGTCACTGAGGAGCCAGTTTACACCATCAGAGTGAGTCACGCCTGTCACTGAGGAGCCAGTATACACCATCAGTGTGAGACCACGCCTGTCACTGAGGAGCCAGTACACACCATCAAGAGTGAGTCACGCCTGTCACTGAGGAGCCAGTTTACACCATCAGTGTGAGCCACGCCTGTCACTGAGGAGCCAGTATACACCATCAGTGTGAGCCACGCCTGCCACTGAGGAGCCAGTATACACCATCAGTGTGAGCCATGCCTGTCACTGAGGAGCCAGTTTACACCATCACGGTGTGAGCCACGCCTGTCACTGAGGAGCCAGTATACACCATCACAGCGTGAGACCACGCCTGTCACTGAGGGGCCAGTATACACCATCACAGTGTGAGACCACGCCTGTCACTGAGGAGCCAGTATACACCATCAGTGTGAGCCACGCCTGTCACTGAGGAGCCAGTATACACCATCACGGTGTGAGCCACGCCTGTCACTGAGGAGCCAGTATACACCATCAGTGTGAGACCATGCCTGTCACTGAGGGGCCAGTATACACCATCAGTGTGGAGACCACGCCTGTCACTGAGGGGCCATTATACACCATCAGTGTGAGACCATGCCTATCACTGAGGAGCTAGTATACACCATCACAGTGTGAGGCCACGCCTGTCACTGAGGAGCCAGTATACACCATCACAGTGTGAGACCACGCCTGTCACTGAGGAGCCAGTACACACCATCAGAGTGAGTCACGCCTGTCACTGAGGAGCCAGTTTACACCATCAGTGTGAGCCACGCCTGTCACTGAGGGGCCATTATACACCATCAGTGTGAGCCACGCATGTCACTGAGGAGCCAGTATACACCATCAGTGTGAGCCCACGCCTGCCACTGAGGAGCCAGTATACACCATCAGTGTGAGCCATGCCTGTCACTGAGGAGCCAGTTTACACCATCACAGTGTGAGCCACGCCTGTCACTGAGGGAGCCAGTATACACCATCACAGCGTGAGCCACGCCTGTCACTGAGGGGCCAGTATACACCATCACGGTGTGAGACCACGCCTGTCACTGAGGAGCCAGTATACACCATCAGTGTGAGCCACGCCTGTCACTGAGGAGCCAGTTTACACCATCACGGTGTGAGTCACGCCTCTTCCCTCCATACTTCTATACACTTGTCATTTTAATTCTAGGCAGGATAAATTAAAAATAGCAAAGTAACAGTGAAGCAAAGAAATTCGGGTCTCCCAAAGAGGAATTGAAAGAGCTATGCTTGGAATATCACGCCTCACTCAAGTGATAGAAGGAATCCGAGCTCGACCTCCGTCGCTATTCCAGAATCAGGGATGCTGTCTCCTTTGCCAAGGCATCGAAAATCTGATGGGCTGGACATGTAATGCGATTTGGAGACAACCGCTGGACTAGAGCCATTACCTACTGGATCCCACGGGATGTCAAAAGATCATGTGGCCGCCCACCTACAAGATGGTCAGACTTCTTCGTCCTGACCCTGAACGAACGGTTTGAAGCTCTTCGTATTCCTGAATCAACCAGATGCCATCGGGCTACACTGGCATGCAATAGGGTCAAATGGAAATGTTACTGGCGCCTTCTGGAGCAAATCGATGAATAACGGGATGTCAAGTGATCAAGTCAAAATGATATTGAAGATCCAATTATACCAGTAATTTGACTAAAGCTAAGGAAATGAAAACATCTGGAGACAGTAGAGCAGGCAGGGCACTTGCCTCGCATGTGGCCAACCAGGGTTCACTCCCCGGCATCGCACATGGCCTCCAGCCACACCAGGACTGATCCCTGAGCACAGAGCAAAAAAAGAGCCTGATGATGAATTTGCACCTTAAATCATTCTATCAATTTATTCTGCATTCATTAAGCCAAAGATATTTATCAGCTTAACATCATTAAATGGCTATTTCTCACCATGTCCGGTCCTAATTTCTTATTGCACTTTGTTTGGGTGTAGGACCTGGCTGACACACGGCAGTGCTTGGGGTGGGGTGGGTGGGGGGATCTCTCCTAGATGTGCGAGGGGACCACGCCAATGGGGTCAGTGCATGCAAGGCAAGCACTTTAAGGCCATGCTCTCTCCCTGGCCTTTCACTGGACTTGTTTGCTTGGGCAGTGGCGTGTATGTCGAAAGCAATGCTGAGGAGCTACTCCTGGCTCTATGCTCAAAGTCAATCCCAGCAGTGCTCAGGGGACCATATGTGGTGCCAGGACTTGAAGCTGGGTCAGCTGATGCCATGCAAGTATCTTAACTTCTGCACCATCTCTCTGATCCTCTTATTGGTCTATTATGAGCCTTTCTGGAACAGCCTCACGACCTGAGCGGCAATGGAGTGGGTAGGCCACTTGCTTTTGCATGTGGGCAACCCAAATTCAATCTGTGGCATCCCATATGGTTCCTGAGCCCCGCCAGGGGTGATCCCCTGTGTGCATTGCTAAAAGTCCTAACACTAGCGGGTATGGCCACCCGCACCCCTTGCCCCAAAACATGACAACAGCGTCTACCTGTCCCTCCAGATCACGCCTTACCTGTGCCCCTCCCCAAATTACCTGCATTTTCTGCTTTTATAGCACTTGAGTTTTAATTCCAGTATCCCCTTTGAACTAGACCAGTGATTCTCAAGCTTCCCCCAAGCGTGGCCCTTCTGATCTACTTCCTGAAGCCTGGCGGTAGGCACCCTGTTCTCCTGCCATAACCTGAGGAGATGTAACCTGGGCCCTCATCCCCTAGAGGTCCACAGGGGCCGTGCGGCCCAACGTGAGGGATGCTGGCAGACTATCTCCAACCCACTCCTGTTAGCCTGCTGCTTCCCTGGCTCCTCCTCAATCACTGCTCTGAGCCAGGCGTTATGCTGCAGGGACAGAGCCGATTCATGAAGCTGTTCAGTCTGAGAGGGTTTATCAGGAGGCGGTACACACCATCACCGAGTGAGACCATGCCTGTTACTGAGGGGTCAATATTCATCATCACAGTGTGATGAGTACTGAGAGCTTTTATCACTCAAACCGAATGGTGGATGTTACTCATCCTTGTCCCCTGGCAACAGCACAGGTGCTGAAGAATTGATATTTTCCATAATTAAAAAAACACGGAAATTACTTATGCTTTAAAGACTGAAGCATTCCTAATTTTTTTTTTTTTTTTTGCTTTTTGGGTCACACTCAGCAATGCTCAGGGGTTACCCTGGCTCTGCGCTCAGGAATTACTCCTGGTGATGCTCAGGGGACCATATGGGATGCCAGGGATGGAACCCAGAGTCCAGCCGCATGCAGGCAAATGCCCTCCCCACTGGACTATTGCTCCTGGCCCCAGCATTCCTAAATTAAGATAAAAATGTGGGTCTGAAGCAATAGTACAGCAGGGAGGGCATTGGTCGTGCACGCTGGTGACCCAGGTTCAATCCCCAGCATCCCATATGTCCCCGAGTACTGCCAGAAGTAATTCCTGAGTGCAGAGCCAGGAACAGCTGCCAAGCATTGTGGGGTGTGACCCAAAAAGAAAAAAAGTCCTGGTTCTTCTTCTGCTTGGTGTGGCGCGGCTGAGTCCTGGGGGCCAAGCCTTGGGTCTCACGCCGTGCTAAGCGTGTCCTTCAGCACTGCACGGGCACCCATGCCATAAACCAGGCACCTGACCTCTGCGGGCAGGACGGCAAGCACTGCACAGGCCCCGCACCCAGGAGACCGGCGCCAGCTCTGGCACATAAGTGAAAAGGAAAAAGGAAAAGACAAAAGAGCAATACTGTTACACGCCATGAGAGTCCTGAGCACTCCCAGCACGTCAGTGAGGAGAATCACACATGTATGCTTTGGCTCCTGGCCTACCTGGGCCACATACGCAGTTACACACTCTCTGGTGGGGGTAGGGGCCCACTGAAACCAGGGCTTCCAGCCTCTACGTCACCTCCCAGACTCCAAAAGACTCTCTGAACTCGGTCTCAACTAAATAGCAGAGTGTAAGGCCCCGCATGCACTGCAGAGAAAGTAACTGAAGCTGCTTACCCTTCCCAAGTTGAACTGGACCCTCCGATTAGCAAGACGGCTTCCTTACCGCATGGGGAGGGTGTCCCTCAGGTCCAAGAGCCACCCCTGGCTATCCAAGTGGCAGTTCGATGCCTGGCCAGAGGCTGCTGTGCTGCATTGGCCCTGCGACACCAAGGACACTCTGGGACCTCATGGCTACACCCAGTGATGCTGGGCGGACCGTTAGGTCCCTTGGTCCAGGCCAGGCAAAGGACCATTTTGCAAACCAACTCCCTGTGCCATCATATTCCCAGCCCCATTATACCAATATTTTAAGAGTAACGATAAAGGGCAGGAAAGAGGGGGAAAAAGTCAAAATGAATTACAAACATGTTAAAGATGGTAACTAAATAAACTGATGGTAAAACAGCACGCGGACAAAAAATCATAAAATCTCCTGTTTAAAAAGACCAGTGGAGGGGCCAGAGCGATAGCCCAGCGGGTAGGGTGTTTGCCTTGCATGCGGCCGGCCCGTGCCGGCCCGGGTTCGATCCCCGCCCCGAGCTCCACCAGGAGTAATTCCTGAGTGCAGAGCCAGGAGTAACCCCTGAGCATCACCGGTGGGACCCAAAAAGAAAAAAAAAAAAAAAGACCAGTGGCATAAAAGATAAATAAATAAAATGTGGGGCCAGAGCGATAGCCCAGCGGGCAGGGCGTTTGCCTTGCACGCAGCCGGCCTATGCAGGCCTGGGTTCAATCCCGGCATCACATAAGGTCCCCGAGCACCGCCAGGAGTAATTCCTGAATGCAGAGCCAGGAGTAACCCTGAGCATCGCGGGTGTGACCCAAAAAAAGAAAAAAAAAAAGATAAATAAAATTTTAAAAAAGACCAGTGGTGGGGACGGAGCGATAGCACAGCAGGCAGGGCGTTTGCCTTGCACGCAGCCAACCCCGGTTCGATCCCTGGTATCCCATATGGTCCCATGAGCACCGCCAGGAGTAATTCCTGAGTGCAGAGCCTGGACTAACCCCCTGAGCATCGTCGGGTGTGACCCAAAAAGAAAAATAAAGTGGTAGCTGGCAGGGCTTGGTGGAATAGCACATGTCTGAGGCACTGGCATTCAATACCTGACAACACAAATGAATCCATGACTAAACACTAAAGAAAACTAAGTGGACGCTTAACCTCAGAATCATATACGAGTACAGTAGGACTAGTGAATTCCTCTAACACACAAAGAAAAGAACAAGAGCTAAAACGTAAGCATAAGATAGGTGAGAAGAAAATCTTGAATTTCTTTTTTTTTTTCTTTTTGGGTCACACCCAGCAATGCTCAGTGTTCAGAGGTTACTCCTGGCTCTGCAATCAGAAGTTACCCCCTGGACCATAGAGGGATGCTGGGGATCAAACCCGGTCGGCCACATGCAAGGCAAATGCCCGATCCGCTGGACTATCATTCCAGTCCCTTGAATTTCTTTAATATTGCATTCTCTTCCAAGTTTTCAAGTACATGTTAACTCTATTACATCTACATATATAATATAGTAAGTAGAAAAACTGAGTTCACAAAATTCCAAAAAAACTTTCTACAAAATAAGCTTAAAATTTTCAAATAATAAAATTATCTGATTTTGAATCTACTAAAATATGTAACGCTATGCAAAAGACTTTACATGAACTGTACTGTGTGAAGCTTTTTCCCCAAGCGGTTTGGGTTTTGATTTTGTTTGAAAGGGGTCACACCCAGCTGAGCACAGCACTTACTCCTGTGGTGCTGCACTCAAGGTTCACTCGGGACAGGCTCAAGAGGCCATTGGGGGTCCAGGGACCAAACCAGGTTGGCTGCATGCAAGGCAAGTACCTTCCCACTATGACCTATTTCTCCCTAGGTTTAACTCTTAAAGGAAATCCCCAGTTTCAAGGTGGCATCCCATTACAAGTCCATCAAACTAACCATATGAAAGGATTAAAATTGTGGTACCAGCACAATTTTAATCACAATTTTGTGTATTAGGAAAAGTTATGTCTTCAATTGTCGAAAGTATTAATACCAACCTAGAACTGAGCATTAAATACAGGCAAAAAGATACACATGACAACCCTTTAATGTATGTTCTGTAATCCACAATCTGGAAGGGAAGGAAAAGAGAAAGAGATAGAGAAAGGGAAAGAAATAAAGAACCTGTCTTAAAGCGGGGCTGGGGAGGGGGAGGGAACCGGGGACATTGGTGGTGGGAGATGGGCACTGGTGGCGGGATGGGTGCTGGAACACTGTATGACCAAAACCCAAATATGAACATCTTTGTAATTGTATATCTCACGGTGCTATAATAAAATACTTTAAAAAAAAAAAAGAAAAGCATGTCTTTACTGAGCTTCAAGAAACACATTAGAAATTCACACTACAAAAGAAATCCCTTACTGCAACTCAGAAAAGCTAAGAAAGACAACCTGTCTCTGAGTCAGCGGCTATTTTTTCACTTTACAACCTGTACGTCGCAGGGACAATAGTGAAACCGAACTTGGAACTGAGCAGCAAAGCCAACGCAAAATCAATATTTGCCTTGGCAGGAAACTCCAGAGAAAATGAGATGTTTTCACCTTAACTGGCAGATACATAAAGAGCAAAGGTACTCTGTTGAGTTACCATGTATCATGCAAAGTCGTTATGCATCGCTACAAGCTAGCTTTTACTGCGGATCCTTGATTCTTTACCCGCAGCGTCTACACCAAATAACCTTCCAAGCCTGGCACCATCATCGTTACAGCCACACACCACTACAGTTTCACGTCATTTAAAAACACTCGCCTTTTAATAGATGGATCTTCACCCAACCAACTCTACTGACAATTTCCTGAGCTGCAAGCCCCGGCTTATACTACAGAATACTGTTTACTTACAACAACAGAACGCAAAGTTTAAAAAATTACCGAAAAGTAAATTAAGTAGGATCTATTAAGCTCAACATTTTTTCGGCGCCGTAATTTTCCTACTCCACGGGCAGGTCTTCACAATACTACGCATCGCCAAGGCCAACCTATACACGATCAGTTCACGGATACCAGTAATAAAAAAGCCAAATCGCTAAGTGCAACCGCAGCTGAGGCCAAGGAGAGCGAGCACTGCGCCTGCCATTGTATTAGAGGCTATCAAAGCCAGCCGTGGAGGTGGCGCGGCCTCGCACGTGGCCTACCTGGGCGCGACCCCCGGCACCTGGGCGCGGCCGCGCAGAGGCGGGTGCTGGGCCGGGGCAGGCGCGGTGCGCGCACACCTGGCCAAAGCCACGCGCAGAAACGCCGGCCGCGCACCTCACAAACGCAAACCCAGGTCCAGTTCTGGGCTCCCGCGGCGATGCCAGGGGCAAACCGAGGAATCAGAGCAGGGGGGCAGGTGCTCGGCCTCGGTCTGCTCCTGCAAACCTCAAGCGTTCGCTCCGATCGTCGCGGCCCAGCCGGCGCCGGGGAACTCGGCGCCGCGGCACGAACCTTCTTAAGCGCTTTCCGAGCCGCTCCTCCCGTCTACACCCGGGGCCGGCGGGAACGACCCTCGCCCTGGGGAACGAACTTCCCGGGCGCCGGGGCTGGACCAGTGGCCCCCGCCCGGGGATGACACTGTCCCTCGCGCTCGCAGCGAGCCGCCGTCGCGCGCGGAACAGCCACGCCGGGAGCGAGGGGAGGGGGCTTCAAAGTCGGGGTCGCCCCTTCTCGCGCTCGGACGCGGCGCCGCCGACGCGGGCAGGAAGGGGAGCAGCGACGCCCGCACCGGCCCGCGATCTCGGGGCGGGGGTCGCGGACCCGCCGCCCCGCGCCACCTGCGACCCCCGCGAGCCCGCGCAGGACCCCGCTCGCTCGCAAGCTCCGGCTCCAGCCCCCGCGTCCCCCAGCCCGAGCGCCCGGCGGCCGCCCCTGGGACCCCTCGCCGCATCCCGCCCGGAAACGGCGGGGCGCTAGGCCGGGAAGGCCGGGGCGCGCCCCCCCCCCCGCCCCCGCGCCCCCCGCGCCGCACTCACCTGCCGCGCGCTCCGCCGTCTGCGCCGCCCCGTCAGCGCGGCCCTTCCCGGGGCATGAGAGCGCCCGCGTCGCGGCCTGGGCGCCTTCGGGGCGCCGGGCGGGGGGGGACTCGCCGCGGCGGCCGCCTCCGCTGCCCGAGTGCGCCTGCGCGGCCTCGCGGGCGTTCCGGGGGGGCGCCGCCGGCTCCGAGGGGGGATCGGCCCCCGACTGGAGGGGCGCGGGCCCGGCTAGGCGCTGCCCCGACGCCCGACGGCCATGTTCCAGCTCCCCCGAGTCTTTTCTTTCTTTCCCCGATTTCTCCCTCCCTCTTCTTCCGCCCCCCGTCCCCGCGCGGCGCTTCCCCCTCCCCCTCCCTCGGCCTTTCCTACCGCGGGGGCGGCCGAGGGGCGGGGCGGGCGCGCGGGGGCGGCCGAGGCAAGCTCCGCCCCTCCCGGCCGGGCCCGCCGCCGCGCCCGCTCGGCTCTTCGGGCGGGCGGCGCCAGGCCGCGACCCCCCCCCGGGCCCCTGCGAGCCCGCGGTCACGTCGGCCAGCTAGGCCCCGAGCAGAGGCGGAGTTGCAAAGAAAGAGGCCCAGGACGAGGACGCAGCTCTGCACCGCTCCTTGCCGGGAGGACAGGTTCTTCTTCCTCTGGCCTCGGGCAGGTGGCGGCTGCTCCGCGCGGTGTTCCGAGGCCGGGAAAAGTGACCCGGGCACTGCCAAGCGGGAGCCTGGGCGAGAAGTTGCCTTCCCGGGTGGAGACTGGCATTCCCGGGACAGGTTCCGGGCGCTGGGGCGGGGAGCGCGGGCCGGCTGGCGCTTCCCAAGCCGCTGCGGGCTGCAGCACCCCTGAGAGCGCGGGTTTTGCGGGAGAAGTTCCGAAAGTGGGTCGGAATCAGTGGCTTCAATCCGCATCCGTGCTCTGGGCCTCGCTGGACACAAACGCGGCAGAGTCGGTTCGCCTTGATGCAGGCTTGTTAGAGGAAATTGTGATCGCTTTGGGGGGAAGGCGGTGCTCGTGTTACCCAGGCTCTGCCCTGGGAATTACTCCTGGCGGTGCTGGGGACGCCGTATGGGGTGCCAGGGATCGAACCCTGATCGCTGGTGCAGGGTAACCGCCTACCCGAGGTGCTGTCGCTCCGCCCTGTGATTAGGGTTTTTTGGTGTTTTGTTTTTGTTTTGTTTTGTTTTGCTTTGCTTTTGCTTTTGGAGTCACACCCGGCAATGCTCAGAGTTGCTCCTGGCTCAGGAACCACTCCTGGCGGTGCTGGGGGACCACATGGGATGCCGGGGATCGAACCCGGGTGGCCGCGTGCACCACAGACGCCCTCCCCGCTGTGTTGTCCCTGCGGCCTGTGATTAGCTTTCGTTAAGAGACACCCCACCCCAGTGTTACTCAGCACCGTGTTGCCCCACGCATCCACCCACACACACACACACTACACACACACACATACACGCACACACACACACAATACACCTGGAAGCGCTTTGGGAGATCGTGTGTCCAAGTGTAAATTGGGCGCGTCTCGCTCGCAAACGCGCAACCTGGATTGCACTTCGGGACGCGTTTCTGGAGTTGTTAGAGTAAGAAAGAACGAGAATCGGTTACTCTGCAAGCAGGCAATAGTTCGATACAGAGTTTCTAACTGCTTGCCCCACCCGCACCACACCCCCTGACCCCCAGCAGTGATTTCACAGGTTCTGGTTGTGGTAAAAGGGACCAGCAGCGCCAGACGGACCTGGAGCGCCTGGGAAGGACTCACTGGCGTTCTGGGGTCTGCACCCGGAGCGCGGTCCAGTAACTTGGGGTAAAGCCTGGCAGCTGGGCCCGGCTGTCTGGGGCCCTGGTACCCCAAGGGTTAGCTGCGCCGCGGCCCGCGGAAAGGGGGAGACCCCTGGGTACCGCAGCTAAAAAGATGTTGGCGCGCCCAGAGCTGCTGCTTCTGGTGAGCACATGCGTGACCGGCCAGCGACCCGCCGCCGGCACTAGGACCATAGAACCTGCTGCGGTTGGGTAAGAGCCAGAGCCCCAGGAGCACCGTGTAAGCGCCACAGCTACGTCGTGCAAACCTCAGCGGGCACCGGGGCAAGAGTGGGAGCGCCGCAGCCTGTGCGCAGCGAGAGTGGCAGCGCTGCAGCCTGTGCGCAGTGAGAGTGGGAGCGCCGCAGCCTGTGCGCAGCGAGACTGGGAGCGCCGCAGTCTGTGCGCAGCGACAGTGGGAGCGCCGCAGCCTGTGTGCAGCGAGAGGGAGCGCCGCAGCCTGTGTGCAGCGAGTCTGGGAGCGCCGCAGCCTGTGTGCAGCGAGTCTGGGGAGCGCCGCAGCCTGTGCGCAGCGAGAGTGGCAGCGCCGCAGCCTGTGTGCAGCGAGACTGGGAGCGCCGCAGCCTGTGCGCAGCGAGACTGGGAGCGCCGCAGCCTGTGAGACTGGGAGCGCCGCAGCCTGTGTGCAGCGAGTGGGAGCGCCGCAGCCTGTGCGCAGCGAGAGCTGGGAGCGCCGCAGCCCGTGCGCAGCGAGACTAGGGGGAGCGCCGCAGCCTGTGCGCAGCGAGAGTGGCAGCGCCGCAGCCTGTGTGCAGCGAGACTGGGAGCGCCGCAGCCTGTGAGACTGGGAGCGCCGCAGCCTGTGTGCAGCGAGAGTGGCAGCGCCGCAGCCTGTGTGCAGCGAGACTGGGAGCGCCGCAGCCTGTGCGCAGCGAGTCTGGGAGCGCCGCAGCCTGTGCGCAGCGAGACTGGGAGCGCCGCAGCCTGTGCGCAGCGACAGTGGGAGCGCCGCAGCCTGTGCGCAGCGACAGTGGGAGCGCCGCAGCCTGTGTGCAGCGAGACTGGGAGCGCCGCAGCCTGTGCGCAGCGAGACTGGGAGCGCCGCAGCCTGTGCGCAGCGCTGAGAACTAAGCAACGACCAAGTCACGGTGTCCGCTCACAGCACCTACGTGATCGACAAGGAAGGGAACGGGGAGAGGGGTAGGAATGAAACACAGAAAGTCGGGCAGGAGCCACCGCACTGCGGGTAGCTACGGAGTTTGTCTGCTTGCGTGCGACCCCGGTGCGATCCTATCCTGGGCATCTCATGAAGTTCCGCGAACACCACCAGGGGTAAATCTTGAGTGCAGAGCCGGGAGTAATCCCTGAGCATCGCTGTATGAGGCCCAAAAAAAAAAAAAAAAAAAAAAAAGACGATTAAAAGATACGCATACAGGGCCGGAGCACAGCGGGGTTGGGCGTTTGTCTTGCAAGCAACCTACCTGAGTTCGATCTTCGGCATCCCATATGGTCCCCGAGCTTCGCCAGGAATAATTCCTGAGTGTGGAACCAGGAGTAACCCTGAGCATCACCGGGTATGACCCAAAAAGAAAAAAAAAAAGCGTAATTTTCCGGCCGTTGACTTTCTCCTAGTTCCATCTTTCTTTTGCTGAAAGTGAGATTACTGGGGCCAGAGCGATAGCCCAGCAGGTAGGGCATTTGCCTTGCACGCGGCCGACCCAAGCCGGTCCGGGTTCGATCTCCAGCATTCCATATGGTCCCCCCGAACACCGCCAGGAGTAATTCCTGAGTGCAGAGCCAGGAAACACCCCTGAGCTTTGCCGGTGTGACTCAAAAAGCAAAAAAAAAAAAAAAAAAAAAAAAAAAGTGAGATTGCTTAGAAGTGCATTATTGGTTTTACTTGTCCTTTGTATATACTGATGGATCTCTTGCATTTCTGTAGTCAACCCTACATTAGCAGTCAGAAGATTCCGTAGACGTGCACAGCAATAAAATAATGATGATAATAACAAGGCTTCTTTAACAACAGTTTCAGGTCCCATTTCAGCCCAATGGAACCAACCAACCTTAGACCATGATCTTCTGGACAGAAATTTAAAAAAGCTTCTGAACTCATTTGAAGAATTTCTGTACACATCCTTGCATGTGTCAGGCTCTGGGCTTAATCCCCAGTAGCAAAAATGTTTTAATTATTCCATTTTTTAATTAATTGCCCTATTTCTGCAGTATAGATCTTTGTTGCCATTTTCTACCCAAAATATCATTGAATGAACTTGTATGTGGCCTAGTTTTTTGTTTAATGTACTTAATTCTGGAAGTCTTGATTCAGCAAACAGCATTCATGTAGGGTTGAAATAAGTTTATTTATATTCAACAAATACTTGACTGTCAAACTGTAGAAGAAAAGCTGGGAAACCTAATGATAACGTAATTGTTATTATCTTTATGTCATCCATTTCTCTTGAACCTATATGGATACAAGAATGCCAAGTGAACTCACTCAATTTGGTAAAGAAAGGAATACAAAACATTCTGCTTTCTGGAATGGTCTAGATTTCTGTGTATTAGTAATGTAAGAGTTGAGTGCTACAAAAATTTCTTAAGTGGGGCTGAAACGGTAGCACAGTGGGGAGGGTGTTTATCTTGCAAGAGGCCAACCAGGGTTCAATTCCCCACATCCTGTAGGGCCCCAGCACCGCAAGGAGTAATTTCTGAGTGCAGAGCCAGAAGTAATCCCTGAGCATTGACGGGTGTGACCCAAAAAGGAAAAAAAAATTCTTAAAACAAGCTGGATAGGGCCAGCTGGACGCGTGGGTGGGTTAAGAGCACGGAGTGCAGGAAAACTGAGTCTGGGCTCCATCCCCACCAGTGCGCCTGCACGTCTCAGAAATCCTCTTTGCGGGCAGCCGTCTTCAGTGCAGCACGTGCCACGTTAGTGTTATTTTTCCAGTTCTAACAGAAACACGGGAGGACCAAAAGGCTAGAATTGAACCAGAGATGTTTCAGATCTCTCCCCAGCTCCTATTTTCTTTTTAGTGCTTGACTTGACTCCATGTTTTAACAGAAACAGTAAAATGTAGTAGTTTAGGAGTCAGAGAGAAAGTACAGTGAAGGCGTTTGTCTTGCACATGACCAACCCATGTCCAATTCTGGCATCCCATATGGTTCTCTGAGCCCCACCAGAAATGATCCCTGAGTGCAGAGACAGGAGTAAGCCCTGAGCACTGCCGGATGATCCCCATACTCCCAATTTTTTAATCCAGTAGCTGGATCTGATTTTTATAATTATTTGTAATTTTTTATTTTCTGAATTCCATGTACATTATAAGCTTTATGAGAGAAAGGCTTATGTACGTTGCATGCATATATGTGTATACATATATATTCATGTTATGTTTTTGTTCAGATGCTTGATCTAGAAGAGTAATATGTTATTGGCTCTCCAAAGTGTTTGATACATTACTGAAAAAGATCAGGGGCCAGAGCAATAGCCCAGCATGTAGGGCGTTTGCCTTGCACGGCCATGCCGGCCCGGGTTCAATCCCCGGCATCCCATATGGTCCCCTGAGCACCGCCAGGAGTAATTCCTGAGTGCAGAGCCAGGAGAAACCCCTGAGCATTGCCGGGTGTGACCCAAAGAGCAAAAAAAAAAAAAATCATCCTATAACTACCTCATTTTCTTTCTTTTTGGGGAAGGGCTTTTTGGGGTCACACCTGGTGATACTCAGGGGTTAGTCCTGGCTCTGCACTCAGGAATTATTCCTGGCAGTGCTTGTGAGACCATATGGATGCCGAGGATCGAACCCAGGTCGGCTGTGTGCAAGGCAAACGCCCTACCCACTGTACTTTTATTTATTTATTTATTTATTTATTTATTTATTTTGCTTTTTTGGGTCACACCCGAATGCTCAGGGGTTACTCCTGGCTCTGCACTCAGGAATTACTCCTGGCGATGCTTGGGGGACCATATAGGATGCGGGGATCGAACCCGGGCCGGCACAGGCCGGCCGCGATGGCAAAACGCCCTACCCGCTGGGCTATTGCTCCGGCCCCCCACTGTACTTTTTAAATTAGGCTCCACAAATGTATTTCTAATTTGTCACCTGAATATCTGTGAATGATGGTTCTGTATCTGAGAATAGCAATCTCTCAATAGAAATCATTGGTTTTCAAATAGCAAAATGGTTAGGTCAGAGCTGGAGTGATAGTCCAGCGGGTAGGGCACTTGCCTTGCATGCGGCTGACCGGGTTTGATCCCGGCATCCCATATGGTCTCCCAAGCACCGTCAGGAGTAATTCCTGAGTGCAGAGCCAGGAGTAACCCCTGAGCATTGCCAGGTGTGACCCAAAAAGCCAAAAAAAAATTAAAAATTAAAGGGTCAGGGGCTGGAGAATTGTATAAAAAATTTAATTTTGAGCACCACCAGCTGAGGCCCAATTTTTTTTAATTAAAATATATAGTAAGAGGGGCCGGAGCGATAGCCAGCGGGTAGGGTTTGCCTTGCACGCGGCCAGCCCATGCCGGCTCAGGTTCGATCCCCGACATCCCATATGGTCCCCCGAGCACCGCCAGGAGTAATTCCTGAGTGCAGAGCCAGGAGTAACCCCTGAGCATTGCCGGTGTGACCCAAAAAAGCAAAATAAATAAATAAATAAAATATATAGTAAGAGGGGCCAGAGCAATAGTCCAGCGGGTAGGGCTTTTTGCCTTGCACGCGGTCCATACCGGCCCGGGTTCGATCCCCAGCATCCCATATGGTCCCCAAAGCACCTCCAGGAGTAATTCCTGAGTGCAGAGCTAGGAGAAACCCCTGAGCATTGCCGGGTGTGACCCAAAAAAAGAAAAAAATATATATATATAGAGAGAGAGGGTAAGGGTATATATACTATATTACTTATATAGTAAGGGTAGTGGAGAGCTAGTTCAGGGGTAAGGTGCTTGCCTTGCAAAGTCCAACCTAAGTTCAATCCCTGGCATCACATACGGTCCCCTGAGCCTGCTCAAAATGATCCCTGGACAGAGAGCAGGGAGTAGGCCCCGAAGCACTGCTATGACTCCCCAATTTTTTTGTTTGTTTTTGCTTTTTGGATCACATCCAGCAATGCTCAGAGGTTACTACTGGCTCTGCAGTCAGGAATTACTCCCTGGCCATGTTTGGGAGACCATATGAGATGCCGGGATCAAACCGGGTCGGCCACATGCAAGGCAATACCCTACCACTGTGCTATGGCTCCAGCCCCCAAAAATTAAATACATAAATAAATAAACAAACAAAAAATAGGGCTGGGAAGAGAGCACAGTGGGCAGGTGCTTGCCTTGCATGTGTCCTACCCGTATTTGAGCCTGGCACCCGTATGGTCCTGTGAGCCCTGCCAGGAGTGATCCCTGAGCGCAAAGCCAGGAGAAAGCCCTATGCACAGTCAGATGTGGCCTAAAAAAAACAAACAAAACATTACTAAATAATTGAATCAACGGCCAGATGAAGAAACAAACAAGCCAACAAAAAGCCTGTAAAGTGCCAGAGGGGTCACTCCAAAGGCTGGCGCCCTTGCAGCCGCCCGGTTGCCACAAAAGCCCTCTGAGTCAGGCCATGCATGGGCAAGGCTGCCCCTGGCACACTGAGGTCTCAGAGTGGTGCCCCAGAGCCAGGCCTGTGCACCAAACCACTCAGCTAGACCATGTATGACTAGGAGTGGCCTTCCGGATCAGTGCTTAGAAGGTTCCTCCTCCCACCTCATAAAAGGTGATTTGAGGAACCCCAGCATAGAGCTGAGGATTTTAGAAACCTGCCTTGCAAGAGTCAGGTGGGGAGTTTGATTGTCTGTGCCGCAAATGTGCTGATCCTGATCTCTGCTGTCACTGATCCCAGAGCTACAGTAAGCCCCCTGAGTACTCCAGGTGTGTCCCAAATCCCACCACCACCCCCGAAAAGAAAATAAAGAACACAGCAGTTGGAGAACCGCGACAATAGCAATCAATCAAGCAGCTCATCAGAAGGCAATGGCAGAGGACTGACACCAAACACAAGGCTTGTTCCTGCCCAGCAAGTAACTCCCCATGGCTTTGGTGTGTCCTTATCAACTGACGCTGCGTCTTTGTGACTACCATCTCTTTATTCTTCGGCCAAGTGGAAAGAGAAGAAAGCATTCAAAAGAAACAAATAGGACTTGGAACGGGTCGCGGAGATAGAAGTGGGGAATACAAAATCTAAACCGAAATGAATTCTTGAAATAATTTGGTGTAGAAAAAGAAGAATCAGGGTCAGAGCGATAACACAGAGGGTAGGGCATGTGCCTTGAATGTGGCTGACCCAGGTTCGATTCCCCGGCATCCTATATGGTCCCCCGAGCACTGCCAGGAGTAACCCCTGAGCATTGCCGGGTGACCAAAAAAGCAAAAAAGCAAAAACAAAAAACAAAAAAAACAAAAAAGAATCTGTGCTGTATTGGATTGGAGCAAACTAACCAATGCTCGTGCTAGGAGAGGGAAGTTCAAGACTGGAGCCCCAAGTGGGGAGATTCTCTGGACCTTTCCTGATACTTACCAAGGCCAATTAGAACTACCTGCTGGCTCTGGGCATAACATCAACATGTAATCGCCTTTGAAACGTGCTGAAAAATATTGTTTCTAGTGTTGCCTATGATCTCAATAAAGACTGAACTGCGTTGAGCTGGATCGTCTAAGCAATTTAATGATAATTCCATAGATTTATTTTTCTTTCTTTTTTTCTTCTGTCTTTTTAGGTCACACCCAGCGATGCTCAGAGGTTACTCCTGGCTCTACACTCAGTTATTACTCCTGGCCATGCTTGGGGGATAATATGGGATTCCAGAGGTCGAACCCGAGTTCTCCTCGTTGCAAGGCAAATGCCCTCCCTACTGTACTGTTGCTCCAACCCAGGTTTCTTTTTATTTTTTAATCGAAAGAAGAGGACAGTAAAATGTTGAGGATCTTACCTTCTTTGTTAACTATTCCTACCCCAAACTGACCTTTTCTTTTCTCCTTATTTGAACACTGTGCTTTGCAAAGTCCTTCATAGTGCAGGCAGGGTCACCTTCTCCCCACCACTGTCCCCAGTTTCCCATCCACCCCCAAACCTGCCCCCTGAGCAGGCACAAATAATCTATGTATATTGCTTGTGACCAGTAAATGACTAATGGAATTACCAAAAAATATTTCAGTAGGGGCCGGAATGATAGCATAGCGGGTAGGGCATTTGCCTTGCACACCGACCAATGCGGGTTCGATCCCTGGCATCCTATATGGTCCCCTGAGCACCACCAGGAGTAATTCCTAAGCGAAGAGCCAGGAGTAACCCTTGAGCACTGCTGGGTGTGACCCAAAAAGCAAAAAAAAAAAAAAAATTCAGTAAAAGGAAATTTGTAAAAAAAAATTTCTATTTCACTATGGGGTCCTTAGGTCCTGGTTGCCAGTTGAGCTTCGGAGTTACTGCTTTGTGTGTGGAGCCGAGTTGGCGATGCCTTACTTTCCATCTAAGTCCTGGGCTCTGCTGTCTCCCAGGAACCTGAGGCTCTCTCCTTAGGCATGACGCCCAGGAAAACAATTAAACACATGATTGCTGGTATTAAGAAACAAAAAGCTTGGCCCCAGAGGGAGTCATTGGTGGGGTGGCCACAAGACAGAGCTGCTCCAAGTGCAGTTTTAGGCTTCGTCCAGATGAGATTTTAAATCTTTAAATCAACCAGTTCGGAGAAGTCTGTAGGATAAGACCCCGGCCCCACCCCCGCTGCCTTTGCCCGAGGGAACGTGACTTGGCCCAAAATTTGTTTTTTTTTCATGTAGTCATTCAGCAAAATTATTAATTCATTGATTGATGCCACGATTAACAGCTTTATAACTGTATCTCACAGTTATTCAATAAAACAAAAAAACAGGGGCCGCAGCAATAGCACAACGGGTAGGGCGTTTGCCTTGCACACGTTGACTTGGGTTTGATCCCCAGCATCCCATATGGGCCTTTTCCCCTAAACTAAATGTAGTCAGCAAGAAAGAAAAACATTCTAGGATAGTTGGGCAGGTCGTTTAACATGATAAATCTCTCATGTCGTACAAGTCCTTATAAGACCTTTTTGTCTTCTAGGTGAGCTACTGACGGACCCATGATTTAATAAAGCCAGTTAGGTCTCTAAATTGAAATGAATTTTGTTTTCAATTAATGGATAATAGCTTTTTATAAAGTAAGGCTATTATTCTTCGATTTTTTAAAGATTTTTTTGGGGGGGTAGGGTTGCTTGGGCCACATCCTGTACTGCTCCGGGCTTTCCCCTAGCTCTGTCTGCACTTAGGGATCACTCCTGGTGTTGTTCAGAGGTCCACACGAGGTGCCAGGAAGTGAGCTCAGGTCAGTCTCATTCAAGACAAGAGCCTTAACTGTTACGCGATCTCACTAGCCCCTATTTTCAAGTATTTAGCATTACTTTGTTGTAGCAACTAAAAATGATGCCTTGGGGCAGTTGTAGTGCAGCAGGGAGGGCACTTACCTTGCAAGTGACTGACCTGGGTGAGGTCCCCGGCATCCCGTTTGGTCCCCTGAGCATCACAGGAGTAATTCCTGACTATAGAGCCAGGAGTAACCCCTGAGTATCGCCAGGTGGGACCCAAAAAGCAATCAATCAATCAATCAATCAATCAATCAGTCAGTCAGTCAGAAGTGATGATTTTTTTTCAAGTAGGTTTTCTCCCAGCAGATATCTCAAATGGAAGTTAATTCTCCGAACCAATTCCACAACAATTCCAACAGATGTAAGATACACACATTTATTTGTTCAATATTGCTCAGTTGCTCTACTGCCTTATTTTAACCTATGACACACTATTGTGAAAAACAGATATCAGGGGAATCATTGAAAAGAGGGTTGGAGACCAAGAGGCAGCTCACTGTCCAGGCTTGTGCTTTGCACATGGAAGACCCAGGCTCGACTCAGGCACCACGTGGCCCCCTGAACACTGCAGGTAGTGACCCCCAGGCACAGAGCCAGGAGTCTCCCAAAACATAAATCCCAAAACCCTCTTCTTTTAGAAAATAAAATTCAAGGGGCCGGAGCGATAGCGCCCAGCGGGTAGGGGGCGTCTGCCTTGCACGCTGGCTGGCCTGTGCTGGCCTGCGTTCGATCCCCGGCAACCCATATGGTCCCCCAAGCAGCGCCAGGAGTCATTCCTGAGTGCAGAGCCAGGAGAAACCCCTGAGCATTGCCGGGTGTGACCCCAAAAAGCAAAAATAAAGAAAAAGAAAAGAAAAAAAAAATTCAAGGGGCCAGAGCAATAGCACAGCGGGTAGGGCGTTTGCCTTGAACGGCCGACCCAGGTTCGATCCCAGGCATCCCATATGGTCCCCGAGCACCGCCAGGAGTAATTCCTGAGTGAAGAGCCAGGAGTAACCCCTGAGCATCGCCGGGTGTGACCCAAAAAGCAAAAAAAAAAAAAAAAAAAAAATTCAAGTTGACATAGTACAAAAGTGCCTGTTATCTCTATGATTGGGCCAAAAGACCTTTGTACTAGGCCGCATAGCAATTGTTTTAATACTCTATTGTTTGAGAACCCGGCAGGATAACGGACATCCTGATTACAAAGACATGATTATAGATTTCTCCCAGAGGATAGAGTCATTAACCAGCTAGGTACAGCCAGGAGCAGTTTAAGTCTGTTGTTGTTAAATGACTATTTTCTGTAACTACTTCCCTTCTCCCTTTTCCTCCAATGAAAATCCTCTAATATCACTCCTTCTTGGAACATTTTGCAGGTTTCTGCCTACAAGTGTGCAACCTGGCTTGGAAGCCTTCCTCATCCCAAGTAAGCACGCACTGGCTTCTCCCTGTGGCTTTGTTTTCTCAGGTTTGCTCTGTCGTCATGTGTGGGGTTTGGCCACCAGATGTGGCTCTTTGGCCTACTGGGAGATGAAGCAAGTTCACTGTCCATTGCAGATCCCGGGTGTGCGGCTGCTTTTATTTTTAGCCGTTTTAGGAAAATACACGGAAGTTTAGTCTTCTTACTTTTTTGGCTTTGTTTGTTTGTTTGTTTGTTTGTTTTGTATTCTAAATCTTAACTGCTTTATAAATTTAGTTTTAGATGGTTTATAAACTTAATTTTAGAATTTGATTCTTGGGGCGGAGCGATAGCCCAGCGGGTAGGGCGTTTTGCCTTGCACGTGGCCGGCCCATGCCGACCTGGGTTCAATCCCCAGCATCCCATACGGTCCCCCAAGCACCGCCAAGAGTAATTCCTGAGTGCAGAGCCAGGAGAAACCCCTGAGCATCGCTGGGTGTAACCCAAAAAAAAAAATAGAACTTGATTCTTTATTTCCGACATATTTTGTTGGTTTGTTCTTAAGCCACACCCAGTGGTGTTCAGGGGTAACTCTCAGCTTGGTGTTTGGGGGGTCACTCCTGGCAATTCTTGGGGTGCCTTGCAGTGCAAGAGATCAAATCTGGACCTTCTGTACCCAAATCATGTGTCTAACCCAGTGAGGCACCCCCCATATTGTCATATTTCATTTTCTCTTTTAGATGCCCCTGGCAATTGCACTTACTCTAACCCCAAATTAACACTTAAATTGCCTCTCATGTAGCATTTTTTTCTTTCCATTAAAAATAATTTTTACTCATTTTAATTTCCTCCCTCCGCCTTTCCCATGGTCTCTGGTGTTGACTCTGTCCTTGCTGTTGCAAGGATGACACTTGCACGCTAACCTGGCGTGGTGCTGGCACAGGTCTGGGCGGTGGTCCAGGCTGGGGCTGGCACACCAGCTAGCAGAGCTCGTGCATTGCAGCCACATTCAGCCTCGGTGCCACAGAGGTTTGCTCCTCTTTGCTTGCTGTGCTGCGCACACACTCACCAAGGGTTACCTTTCCTAGACACGAAATTGCACTTCTCTCAGTCGCTGTGCTCACAGGAAATCGCTCCCTTTGGTGGCACTTACACACACCTCGCTGTGCTACAGCTGGACATGACTTTGGTGCCGGTGATAGTAGAGAGCAGAGCTGCCAGGCTCAAACAGCAGAGCTGCCCTGATTGCACTCAGCACACGTAGGTCTCTGGGGATTTGAACTCGTGACCACATGATTGCAAGGCAGCACTGTTCCAGTGCTATTCTAGACCCAGCCTTTTTTTATATTTAGATGACCAAGCCTAAGGAACAAGATGAGCAAGGCAGTTTCTCTGGAATGGATCCCAGGCTCCATTTAGTTTATCCTCCCTCTCGTCTGGCTTCTCTTTCCTTTTGCTGTTTTTTGCCATGATGACTTAAGGTCACTTGCGTACATGGTTGTGGTACTTGTATTATTTGCTTGGGGCACCCGTATGGTGTCACGTAATTTTAGTTCAATTTCAGATCTTGTGTGCAAGATCGCTGGGGATTGCCCTCTCTTAGTTGTTGGTGCTTGAGCACGTCTGGTGGAAGTGCTCACCAGATCTTGCTGTGGTGCTCACACAATGCTCATCAAGGGCTGTGCTCCTGTCTCAGTGCTCTTAATCATTGTTTTGGGTTTTAGGTCACACCCACACCTGTTGCAGGACTCCTAAGGGCCGCTGCATCTGCTCTGGATTGCCTCCCGCAAATCACTCCATAGATAAGGGGGTAGTCTAAATGTGGCAGTTTATCCGACCATGTATGCTGTACTAGCTGGTATAAATATTCTCCCATGCTATCACAATCATCGTGGGACTAGCTAGATCTTACCAGCATATTAGCCTGGCCACGTAGGACACCTAAGTAATTAGACCAGAGAGAAATGCTGTTTGCTTCCAAGCAAACAAGCATGGCTCCCTGATATACTCAAAGGCAACTAAAATATAAAACTACAATGTAGTAGAGGAGACTTTTGAAGGCTTGGAGAAATATTTAACTGGCATTGGTGTTGGTCTTTGGTACAGTGACATGCCATCTCAGAAACCCCCTTCTCTACATTACAAAGGCATTCCCGGCTCAAAATATTAGCACAGTAAAGGCCCTAGGTGAGGTGCAGGGAGGGATTACCTAAGGGCATTGGACCCTCCCTGCTTTCCATAACAGTGGGAGGAAGGTCTGAGTTACAGGGATATAAACTAGCCGGTTCCCCGCTCTCCTTCTTCCTTCTTCTTCCTTGTGGGATCTCTCTCCTTGTGAGCGGTCTTTCCCCTTGGAAACTTTTACACGTGGTGGTCGCCATCTTGGTCTACACGTGGCTGGGGTTCTAGCCTGGAATCCTAAGCATCGGGTTTTTCCTTTTTGCTGATTTGTATGCCTGAACCTGTGATAAGTAAAGCCTTTTTAAAACTGCATTGGATTCCTGAGTTTTCATCCGTTCCTCGCCGGCTCGAGGTAGAAGGGAACTCGCTTCCCGGCACTGTCGAGGACCA